>JAPYYQ010001594.1:0-30571 GCA_030522585.1 Anagyrus pseudococci
TATATATATAAGTCATAGAGCGAGCGCGCTCGATCGCCGCACGCTCTATCCATTCATGCCGCTCCCGTTCATTCATCCACACAATCTCCCTACCTCCCTCGCGCTCTCGTATCGCGTTATTCTCGCGGAATCGCATTGTTCGCGGCTCTGGTTCGATCGCCAAGGTTTTCCACGTCTTTTCGCCAAAGGAATTTCACCTGCGCGACTATCTCGGCTTCCTCACCTGTTGCGTATACATATACGCTTGCGTCCCGCGCTGACTGCATGAATGCGCTATTGGAGCCAGCCAATTGACGAACTGTCTTTTTCTCTCTTTCTTTCTCCGTGCTGCCAAAGATCTCCATCTTATAGGATCTGCTGCTTTTCTTTCGCGCCCATTTCTTTTCTCCGGAAAAGTCGGCCGGCCTACGGGAAGCGCCTATACGTCTTTTGATCGCAAAATCTATTATTGGACCGAAAGAGGAGGAGGAAGACGGGGGATGAGAGAAGAATTATGTGCGCGTGTAAGAGTGAGAGATGTCTCTAAGCAAGGGGATACCTTGGCTGACTGTACGATGAGCAATAGGGAGAGTCTTCAATCGTATGGGAGGACGTGCGTGTGTGCGTGTTTGCGTGAATATCGGCCGGACTGTATATGGTTACAATGGCTTTCTAGCGCGAGACGCGCGTTAAATTGACGGAAAATTAACCTGGAGTCATTTGTCCTCTGAAAGAGACGTCGAGCTCTTTGATGGACTCTGTGCACAGGTTGTGTTGATACTGACGAGTTCAAGTACGTATTCAATATTACTTCTTTTGACACTATTGTTGCTTGGAGAAAAGTCAAGAAACTGTGTGTTCAGTAGTGGGAATCTGACGAATAAAAGAACTTTACTTTCAAATAAGTCTTTAGAAAAATTGGGCTGCTACACTGACTTTGTTGAATACTTTTCGTTTACGAAACTAGTCGCAACGGAATTCATTCGATGTAACTTAAGTAAGCGCCTTTTTTAATTTATGTTCCCAACCAGTTATATTATTCAATTAATAATAATCTTCTTTGATACAAAACATTGGCAAATATTTTCCAAGTAGAGACCTCCATCATCAGTACGAATATATACACACACACACACACACACTGGTTTAGACTTAACGTACCAGCATTTAGGCCAACGATTATTTCTTCTCAAATACGCTAATAAAACAAGCCACTCATCCTAATCGCGCCTTGCACATCTGGACACGCCTTATTTATCCGATCCCTTGATACACAGTAGAACAACGCGTGTTTGCCGAAGCACCGGATAGAAGAAAAAAAAAGAAGGGAAAGGAGCCGACAAAAAGAAGCAGTAGCAGTAGCATCAGCACAAGAGAGAGAAAGAAGTAACGTGCTATATCCTTGGATGTCCGAAGGGGGAGAGAGGCTGCACAAGCTTGCGTTTGGAAAATAAGAGAAGAGAGAAAAAAGGGGCCCGAGGTGGCGCGCATAATGCTACGCTCGTATCAGATGCGCGTCCGTCCGAACGCTGATCGGAGGTGACGTGCGCGCGCGCGAGCGCACAATGCGCGCCCTTCTTCAAATTAAACGGATCCAATGTACCAGCGACGCGTCCGGCAACGCGACCCTTTTTCCTCGCGCAAGAGAGCTTATATGTATACTAGCACTCTTTGAAGCAGCGCGAGTCGCGATTTTATCGGGACACCTTTCGTCGCGCGCGTGTGCCTGGCGCGTAGCAGCACACCTTCGGCTTTCTTTTTCTTAGTCAACCCGTCATCCCTCGAGGCGATCAAAATAAGCGTGCTCTCATGCCTAAGAAGATCTTTTATGCTTTTCCATTTTTATTTCCTTCGTTGCGATTTGGAAATTCATTTGATTAATAAACATTTATACTCTGTACATTTGTTACTTGTAAAATTAAGTGAACAAGTGCAGGAAAATTTCGTTTGGTCTTTGTCATGTTTACCAACGTCCTATATCAACTGGTACGTTTGAGGTAAAAAAATTGCTTGAATGTGATTTTGTAAACCGTTCCCAAGCAGAGGCCGTAGTCTTTGGAATTAGAGATTGTTTTCTCATGGGGTACTCATAAAAAATAAATAAAAAAAGGCTGAGATTCCTGGTGCATATGAAGGGGTGATTGTATGAAAATTATATGAGAAGATGCATTCACGCGTTGCCTTGAGGTGCGTGTACATTCTCTGCATCTAGCATGCTACTCCTTTCGATTTGACATGCATACATTGGTGCATATAGTATACGTGTATAGTATCCTCAAGTAGGTATTATATAAAGTGGTATGTTCAGTTGACAACTTTTTATTTGGTCTTTTTTCTCGTTGTCAAGAGAGCGAAAAAACGGATCTATAGCTTATGGCCGTACGGGATTGTTTCATTGTTACGATTATGGGGTGCAACGCATGGGATGTGCACTGCATTTATGAAACTTCATGCTTTTTTACAATCTCATTTATAAGATTAATGACAAACGTATCGCTCGGGATGCACAGAACCGAATTACGGTGCATCAAAAGGGACTGCAATTTTCTGATGCAAAAAAAATAGGATATTCGAGTTGTTTGCTTAAGCCAGGCTTTATAAATAATGTATAAGGGACATTTTATTTAAATTCAAGTACTTCGCTTTTTCACTATAAATTTACAACAGTTAACCCGTCTTTACCACTATTTATTTAATTTTTTTTTTTGCTCCACCGCAAGCAAAAAATATTTCAGCATATCTGGAGGTGAAGACTCGCAAAATATACGCCTCAGCATTTGCCTCGGTATATATTCAAGCCCGTATTTCTCTTCGCCAGCAGAAGCAATACGTTAAAACGAGGGAAAAAGGCGTATAAGAAACCAAAGCTTGGACTAGGAAGCTAAGTCCTGGAAGAGAGAAAGAGAGAAAATAAGGACGATGCGTGGAGAGGGTCGAGATGGTAGAGAGAGCGAAAAAGCAGAGAACGGCGTGTGCGCGGGTGAGCGGCTTGGCTGATGCGGGAAAGAGAAAGGCGAGAGGGAGAGGGAGGATGAGGAGTAGGGATACAAGGAAGGGGGGACGTAGGTGAGCCCGGGGTCCAGGAGCCATTCAAGCGCGCACGAGTAAGTAGAGATTTCCGGAGGCCGCGGAGCGAGAGAGGCATCAGCCTCGCCGCGGGGGTGTCCCTCTCTCTCTCTCTCTCTCTCTCTCTCTTTCTCTTTCGGCGGCCCTTCTTCTTACCTGCCCTCGGACGTTCGATTTCCCTCCCCTCGCAGTTCACTAACGTCGCTCTCTCGAGCTCTTTTCCCCAGAACTCCGCTTTCCGCTAGCTATGGGAAAATCCGTGTACGTTATACCGTAGGAGCGAGCGAGAGAGAGAAGCGAACATGGTAGTGGATGCTTTTGTGCGCGCGGCAGAGTTAGCTCTCGCGCGAAACGCACACGGAAAAGAGAAGAGAGAGGAGATCATCGTCGGCGTACCACTAGGCCTCTCGCACCAGTCGTTTTCACGGGCCCCTGCACGTAGACCCCTGTGCTCTTTACCTTCCCTCCCACCTCTCTCTCTCTCTCCTCACAGCTCCACCTACTGCCACTGGGACTCTTATACCTGTCGCGCGCCGCCGCCAGGACTGTCGTAGTTACGCGCGCGCGCCCACGCGAGCTACCGGGAACTCGTAGATGCTTATTTCTCACGGAAACTCGGGCGATTTCCGAAAAAGTAGGAGAGAGACACCCCACTCTTGCGCTCTCGCGCGTGAGTTTACACCCCCGACCGCGAGTGCGCATTATTGTTCGCTCTTGTTTGGAGGGTCTAGGCAAGGCTTCGAGGAGTCTTCCTCTCTTTCCCTCTGACTTCTCTTTTTCTGGCCTCTTTTCCTCTCATTTTTTCTCTTTCTCTTGTGGCTTGAGAGCCTCGAACTTGACGCAGGCCTGATGGATGTTTTCATTGAACGACCGTTCGCGTTATAGCGGAAGGGCGATAATGCGCCGGAACTGCTCCGAGTGCTACGGCGACTCGGTCGCTCCTCCCTCGGCAAGTGCTGGAAATTTTTTGGGGTTTCGTGAATGTGTTCGTCGTTTAGTCCGTTTTTTTTGGCTCTCGGCTACTCTACAACGATATGCTTACATCGTTACACATTGCTAACTTTTAATCTTAAAACACATTATATTTGAGAAAACACATAGAAAAATAAATAAAATGTATAATTTAACGACACATTCTTGAAACATCAATCAGGCAACTCTCTTTCTCTCTCTCCCGTCGTCAAACGCAAAAAGATCAGCTCGAACAAAAAGCATCAACCTTCGATCCGCAAAACCATTTCGTTCACGTCTCCGATTAATAACGCACCTCGAAACCAAGGCCGGTATAAAAGTTGCAAATTCACGCAAAAATAAAACGGCAAGAAGCTTGGCTGTCGCCTCGTCGTACGGCTGTAAAATTCATTATCGCCATGTTCGCGAATCATGCATTAACGAGCCAGCCACGCCTACCCACGGGACAACGCGTGTGCCACTAAGATATTTTACAATACTCGCCTCCAACTGATGTCTTTTAGCTTCATGATATTTTCAACTCTTAATTAGATTCAACGATTTGATTTTTTTACTCGTATGATTATTTAAATTAAAAATAGTGACAGTGACGATGTGCGTGAATATGTAAAAATATCGTTAAGTGTTATTCACTTACCTTTTTTACAGCAAAAGTATTTAATTTGTTCGTGTAAGAGTTTTATGTTTGAATGTTTGTTGAACGATGTTAATGATATGAACGTGGTCGGTAAGTGCCGCAAGTTGTTGATGTACTAGCTCAGATTAATTAAAAGTCGGCATCAGATTTTCTCAGATCTTTGTGTGTTGTTTTGTCGTCAGTTTATTCGTGATGTGATTCGTCCAAAAATTCAACCAATTACATCATGCGAGAGTTTTAAAAATTTGAAATGAATTTGTTTTTAAAATTAGTATTAAAGGAAGTAGTTTTGTTAATTGAGGTGATCTTGACAAACGTATTTAAAGGAGTGTGAGGCCTCTACAATTTTAAGTTCTACAAATTTAGTACTTGTACTTACCAACAACACAGTGCCATCCACGTCTTCTGCGAAAAGAAAAAAAATTATTAAAACTACAAAATAAAATTGTTAAACTTTAGACATTCAGTTTGCAAAGTACTAGAAAAACTGTAAAAACTGCAAAAATCAGTAAAGCTTAAAGCCGTAGAAATCCGGCTTTTACAAAATTGTCACAGTCACCGCGCAACTACGAGATACAAAAACATTCGAAATTTCAGAAAAACGAAGGGTCACAAAAAAAACAAGAGGTGAAGGGGAGAGGCGGCAGGCATCGGGGAAAAAATATAGGTGGCAATACGACGCAGCGAGACGGAAATGGAAAATTCGCATTCTCGGTTTTCCGGTGCAACGCGGTCCGCACGCGCCGGCTGGTCCTCGAAAATCGAAGCGCAGAAGAGGCATCCGTTCGCCGATATGCGTTGAAAAGAATAGGGAAAAAGGTAGCTGAAGCAGCCGTATGGCCGGGAAAAAGAGGTTGGAAAAGAGACTTGCCAACGGGCCTCGCGCCTAGTGCGTTTTCCAGAAACGGCTTAGACACAGCGCCGGCCGCTTCGAGTTATGCCACATTAGTACCGGCTATCCGTGTACCCTGGCCGAGGAGGCGGAGGACGGATATGCCGGGAGGGGAACAGCTGAATGCGACCAGTCATCCCCGAGGAATCGCCAGACAATGTGGCAGCGCTCCTCTACCACTCCACCTCACCACCATCCTCCCCGACGGCTCGTGCTGCTTCTTTTTTCCTTCCCTCTTTCTCTCTTTCTCCTCCGTTTTCTTCGTCTCTTTGGTCTCACTGCTGCTGGTGCTTTTCTTCTCGCACGCCGGCAGAGAACTCTAGCTCTCGGTCTTACACGAGCCGCTGCCGCTGAGCTGTTTTCATTGTTTGCTCTTAATTGATTTTTTTCCTCTCAGTTTTCAGGATGAGGACTAAGAGGCCGTCTAGCGACGATTTAAAAATCCACCACCGAAGAAGTTTACGATTTCCAACATTTTTTTATTTCTCATATTGTTTAACATTTATCTTACTTCCGACAATAAGACCGCATGGATATATTTTTGGTTTTATTATTGTTTTTTTGTTAGGGAAAAATAAATTAGTATGGTATTTTTAAATTTTCAATCACAGAAATCCGTTACAAATAATAAAAAGGAGACGAGGAAAAAGATATCCAGATGCTTAGGTTACATAGGGTACAGAACGTTCGTATGATTAAAGGTTATTTGACCCCATTCGCGAAGATCGCCAAACAACACAGCTACGTATTTCATTCGATCAAAAACTCCCAAAAACCGAAAAAAACCGTAGTGAAAGAAAAAAGGTACGATACAAACGACACGGCGAATCTCAAAGGGTTAACCAATTACTCCTGCGCTTAAGAACGCAATAAATAACCCGAGACAAAACCGCTGTTATTCACCCCACAATGCGACAGTTCGCACACACAATAAGTATAAACTCCACTTGAATCTATTCCCTCCCAAAATTTCCGACAAAGGTGTGAACTTCATATCTTTTTTCGAATGTTCCCCTCTTGAAAAACGTACAAAACTAGGTAAACGAAAGAAAGAAAGAAAGTCAGGCCTCTAGTAAAGCTCCATTACAAAGTTTTCCCGTATATGGCGCAAAGAGGAGGGGCATGCCTGGCTTTATACGTGGCACGCGTTTACCGATGAATCAAAACGACCAGGCGCGCGCTCGCGTTGCTTTTAACCGAGACCGTTTATTCTTCTCGGATTAACTTTCGGCTCTTTTGATCGCAACTTGGAGACATCCCCGGTAAAGATACTTACATTGTCTTCGTAGTTCGGGTTTAGAAAATAATAATCGCTCGTTCGCGTTGCTCCCATTTTTGTTTGAGGAGCTTCAGGTGGTACGTCATAGACAGGACTGTCTGCGCACGTTGCTACGACACGTGAGACCGAGACTAATTCAAACTGTACTGCTTTAAGGAAAGGGGAAGAGAAAAAGGTGAGATATGTGGTTTAAGAGCAATGGCTGATTGAAATATTTTTTTGAATATAATTTTTAAAATAATTAATACATAACAATCAACAAGGATAATTCACTTAGTTATTCCATTTTCTCCTAAAAAATCAATTTAAAACTGTGAGTTACGTATACGCGTGCATTTGTTTTTTATCTCAAAATAAACGATTAAAAAATCCTAATTGCCGTGGTGCATCAAAGCCTGCGACCTTCTGTGCATTAAGCAGTTAAGGCGATCATGGGACTTAATCTTATATTAGTACAGCTACGACGTCAAACGGTACATTGAGTCAATTGAATAATTAGCTAATTTGCCAGAGTCAAAGCTAATCCCGAGAATGAATTACCTGCAGCCTTTGATTTTGCAAACATGTCGCGCGATACTAATAAATACGACATACTTAAAAATTTATTTTTAAACATAACTGTTCTTTTTTTCTCGAACTTCATCACAACTTTTAAAGACAGTAAACAATATGCAATACTTTTTCCTCACAAAAACGATATAACTTTATTACACTCTCAATTCTCATGAATAAATCTTATTAATCAGTGCAATAAAAAATTCCACGTAGTAATTAGCTTTTCAACAAAGAACGCATCACATTTCCCTTTTACTTGAATATATCTATCTTAGCACGTATCTCGAGAGCAGCCGCGCATCTATATACATCTCGGAGGCTCTTATCAGGGGTCCAGCCGGAGGATCCGAGGATGTAATTATGCGTGGACGCGCGTCTAGAGTAACAAGTCGTCCTCTCGTAGCTGCTGCTAGTAGCGATTCCATGTCTCTCACGGCACGCATATCTCCAGAGCGTACATACCGACGCGAGTGCGCGTCTGCACATACAGACGCAGGCAGAGACGTTGGCGTTGTGGTAGCGAGGCTGCTGTCCAGAATCCCGAAGGCCTTCCTCAACCACCTCCACCTCCTCTCTCTCTTGAATAGCGGCTAATGAACGCCCCGGACCTGTCAGTCCACTCCGGCAGGCTCTGCCTATACGTAGTGCACACGTGTCTACGTCCGACCGCCGATGCGCCCCTGGATAATCATCATCCTTCGAGAGAGCGAGGGAGATGATATAGGTGCACAACTCTCTTGCTCTTAGATCTGTAGAAGGAGGAGCAGGAGGAGGCGGACGCGGAAAAAGAGCAAATGTGCGAGAGAGGGCCTTCCATCCGTTAGAATCACTACTTGAATTAATAAAGAGCCTCTCGAGAGAAAGAGAGTAAGTTCGCAAGCGTTACGCGGAACATGCGTGTGTGGGAGAGAGAGAAAGAGAGACAGAGAGTGGCTGGGAATGGCAAGTCTCGTACGTGGGATCGGGATTCGAGAGAGCGATCCGCTTCGAGAGTTTGGCCTTTATTTTTTCTTTTTTTTAATTTGGCCACGAGCTCGTTCGATTGAGATTTGCTTGAGAAATGATATCCAATATCGTTCCTCCTTCACGGAGATTGATATGTTCTATTTAATAACGTAATTTATTTTTGGAACAATGACCAATTCTACATACAAGCCCTGATCGTTAATCCTCGCTCCGCTATACTTTCACACTATTCTCGGCCACGCGCTTACCGCTCGACAATATTAATTTCACATATGTGTATGTAGATTCAATAAAAATAGTTTTTACCGTGCGTACTCCGGCGCGATTAATCACTTTGGGATCATTACAACGGCATCAAAATTAGATACAGTCTGCGGCTTACATCATCTATATATACGAATCCACGTGCTAAGCCGTAATCCGTCGAAGCAGCATCATCCATTAAAGGTACTAATCCCCATCCTATAGATCAATAATAGAAATTTCCGAAGCGAGAGCAGTGCCGTGCGCGAATCTCTCTTACTACAAAGCCGGGATCGACGCCTGCTACATATTGTTCCTGCCCAAGCTAATTCGTCGCAAGCGAGAATACTCTCTAATAAGAGACTCGTCCAGTAGCGTTTCAACACCGATATCCTTGCCTCAAGTTGCTAATCAATGAAAATTGCAGATGACTTATTGGCTGATGTAAGAATAAGAAGAAACAATGTAGGTGTTTATTTTATCTTTTTCTAGATAAAAGGCTAGTAATACTTATCTATCTAATAACTATCGCTCACACGCATGAAAACGTATATAAGTTTAAAAAAAATGTCTAAAGAAGAGATGCAGATTACTAGTAAGGATGATGACAACGAGCCTCTCCTTCAGCTTTTAAAAAGGACGTGTACTGGACAACCAGTATCTCTAGGAAAACTAGAATGGCAGGAAGAATAGAATGGCAGAGCCATCGGATAAGGAGTTAAGACAGTCAGTTCAAACGCCTTTAAAGGGTTGCTACGTTTCCTCTGAATCTAAACTCCGTTGTTTTACCGGCTGTTAATAGAAACGCTACGTCAGTTTAACCCAATTACTCATTTCTCCGATCGTCCAAGTGCGATTCGTCTCCACTGTCATTCACATGTATAACTCTTTCGTTTATCTCTCCGCTTACGGATGTAGGTAAATGTGACGTCTTTTTGAACAAAGCCAAAGAGAAGTAACAATAACATCGTCGGCAGACGCAAGCGGTAGGATCGGCCGTTCGAGATGAGAAGAAAGGCTTCTCAAGACACGCGCACAAAAAGAAAGTGGTATCGAGATAAGACAGAGAGATCCCAAGTCTGGGGAACATTGAGAGAGAGAAAGAGAGAGTTTAAACATAGCTATTACGCTGCTTGCGTTCTCTCCTTGTGTCGGCACTTTGTGGCGCTTTCGACCGACCCGTCACTCAAACCTCGAGCAAGGGCTCCTTCGCGCGGCCACCCCTTCAAAGGGGGAAGCCCGCACTCGCCTATCGCCAACCACCGCGTCTCTCTCTCCCTCGCTCTCCCGTGGCCAGGATATATACGGGGCAAGAGCATCCCCCTCAGTCCGCTCGGTAATTGAATTTCACGAGTTGGTTACCCAAATCCAACCTCCGCCTGTACTCCCCTCTCGTCTCCGACGTCGTCGACGTCGTCATCATCGGCTGGTCTACCACCAGAGCTGTGGAGTACATACGGGGTTCAACGTGTGTATACATGTAGACATAGCGATGCGTACTCCCCGGTTGGCTGCTGCTTATAAGCAGCGCGTATCGCGCGCAAACACCGATATCGGGAGCTGATGTTTCTTTAATTGATGACGACGGGGACTACTCTCTGACTTTGGGTACACTCGAGGGGAGTCTTATAAGCTGATGCTGCTGCGGGCTGCTTTGTTCTCTTCAATTGCTTTATGGAGATTCCGCGCTGGCTTTGCAAAGACACGACTTTTTGTCGAGAATGGAAATCCTGAGGGCTTGGGTGAGATTGTAAAGGACAGTGGACATTTGAGTGACCCTTGTTAAGGGCTATGAAAGCGTTATTGTGGTTTTTATGTTTATTCCCGATGCTGGATCTCGTAGAATTAATTTATGGAATACCGAGCTTTGTTGCTTCGGTTGGATGTCTGATCACCGTGTGAATTGCATACTTATAAGATTTTTACCCCTGTTTTTAAAATTTTCTATATTGGCAACGCATTTTGACGAGTAAAATTTTCTTACAAAAATATGATTATTCTCTCGTAGCTGACGAGTCAATATCTGACAATAATGAATAATTCGTGACTAATATTTGAACCGTGAAAAATTTGAGAATAATCATCGACGAAAAAGACGAGCGACTGAGTTCGTCTCATCGATCGTCTATGCGATAGGGACGATATGACAGAAGTAAGTCAGCAGAAATCCGCGGAGCCAATATCGGCCAAGCCGCAAAAACGCCGGAGCTTACAAGCGAGCGGTGACGGCCATGGCGTTAAGGCGAGTAAGTATATATATCGGGGGGATAGAGGACGAAGGGCGGCGAGCCTGTAATCATAAATAAAGCCTGCGTCACTCCGGCGTAATTCGTCTTCGCGTAGACCTACTGACACTCCGGCTATCCTCGTAGCCTCCGAATATCCCTCGTGTAATATGTATACGCGCAGCTTTTGACCCATCCCCTCCCCCTGCTATTCCGTCCTGTTTGGAAAAGCCAGATCTGTGCGCATCTCGCGCCTAGAAATTGACGATATATATTGAAATTGTATCTGTAAGCAAAATATTAGGTATGACTAGGCTATTTAGTTACTGAAACTCATTTCGTGAACGAGATTGAAAAATAAATCAATTTTATATATTAAGCTTCGAAAAATTGTGAAAAATATAAGTTCGTCGGAACATACTGTTATTACATTTTTGGAAATTACTTATTTTGAGAAACTTATACAAATAGCAGTGTTTCATATATAAATGATAAAAATATCAAGTTCTAAGATATGAGAAGCCTCGTTATTTGGTAAATATTTATGAAATCAATACTGACACGATCTTCAGCCTCTCACAACACGGTACTCTGCTCAGTTTCCCAGCATCCCTATATTCAACGTCGTAGCCGCGCGTCATTTGCGAGGCAGACGTCGTGCACGATCTTGATGACATTTGCTTCGGTATATCTATCAGCTACGTGACGTCTACTTACGTAATTTCCAAAATTTTCGAAGGTGATACTGGAACCGTAAACGTGACTTGGTTTACTTCGAATACATGAATTATGAATAGTTTTCGCCGTACTCGTGGTTTACTGATGTGAAGAAATAGATTTCAATGACAATGGGAGGTTTGGGCCCAAGCAGTCGTAACACAACAGAAACGAAGTATTGCATGTTTCCTGTTTAGTTAAGAGTATTAGTCGGATGCATGATTATCGTCAAATGATTAAACAATTTTAGATATAATACAGTTAAAATAAACAAGAAAGAATAAAATTGTAAAGAGAAGACATCAAGATCATAGCATTTTCCTTACAATCTTCAATTTATTATTACTAAACTAAACCAACGTCGTGGGTATTATTGACATATTTTCCTCTAAAACATTTCGTGTTAACAATCATGCGACATCACAATGGTTAACGAACTTTCGGCGTTCGAAAAATCATCATTCGTCGTCAATACTGACTAATCACTCAGAAACCAGCCCAACAAGCTATGGTAAAACAAGGCCAGTCGTGCTGCACTTTCTACACTCGTTCTTAGCTCTAGGGCGTGCATAAGCATCCGTAGTAAATTAACGCGTCTGACGCCGTTGGCACACAGAAGTCAAAGAGTCGTTTCGCTCATTAGACGTATTTGTCGCCAGGATCACGACAGTATAACAATGAAAAGAAAAAAAAAGCAAGAACGAGTCGAAGGATGTCACCGGTGTTACAAGGGTCTGCTGCAGCCGAGTATGTACTTCAGATGCGGGCTCAGCGCGTAATCAGTAAGCAGGTGAGTGACTTTGGCCCTTGAGGTACGTTGATTATTCCTTGATTTTCGGTCTTTCCTAAAAATACAGCATATTTAAAATAGAAAATGCAAAATTTCCAAATTCTCCAAAGAAATACTGAATTCGTATTATTGATTTCAGTTCTAACACAATCGAAACAAGATTCCTTCAGTGTAAATACGTGAGCGAACAAAGCAGAGTAAGCAGTCTAGACGTGTGAGTGCTGGAAAAAAGAGAGAAAGAGCGGAAGTCCGCGAGAGAGAAGGCGATTGGCCTTTTATACGGCGGCGGCGCAATGTATATCGCGTGAGGTTGTAGGAAGTCTTGAGCCGTCGTCGCCACGCAGACTGCGGCCCAGGGTTCGCGCGCGCCGGCACGTCTGACCGAGGCTTATTAGCCACACGGCCCGATCACAGCCAGCTCGAGAGAGCCCATGCATTCTTTATTTGGCGCGCCGAGCTATGATCTCTCCAGATCCACTCCCCCTTTTCCCCCTCTCTCACTCTCTCAAGGAGCTCCCATACAACGTTCCCAGGCACAGGGCCTGACAAAAGAGCCAGCCGAGGGCTCAACAAGCTGATCAAATTATTCAATTGCGGGTGGATTGGCCGGCGAGCGAATGAGCGCTTGGTCGCCGGCGACGATGACGATATGCGCGTCCGGCGCCTTGATCGTTCAACTCTTAGGAATGGCGGCGAGTTACGCGTGAACGAGGAAAATTTTCATCACGTCGAAAACTGGGGGTTATATTTTTTTTAGAGATTTGAGTTTGTCGAAGCATTTTTAATTGTTGTACGATAGTGTAATTTAGCCAGAAATCGCAAAAATTAAGAGAATTGATCTTTATTTTGCAGACCATAGGAAAATTACACAAGATTACTTACAAATGAAAATGGTAAGGATTGTAAGTTTTATGTTATGATCTGCCATAATTAGACCCGTGACGCTGGTATAAAGTAAAGCGGCTCAACTCTCGTTAGCGTACATTTGCATCTCTCAAAGGAAATTGAATTATAGCAACATATATACGCATGAATGACTTACAAATTATAAAGTTGTTTGACCTCGAAGTAGTATAGAATATTTAGCCTTTCAATTATTGATTTTATTATAGTAATAATGAAATTACTGTAATAAATATTTACGGCAAATATAGATTTCCAATTGATTAATAATTTTGTATGCAACCTTTATTAAATGTGTAATATTGAACTCACTGTTATTGACAAAATGACAAACAGTTTATGACCGTACGGTGGAATAATTTCAATTTTCAATCAATTTAATAGTAACATAAAAAAGCAAACCTGAACAACAAGCGTAACGACTACCACTTAACAATCCCAACATCGAAACTCCACTGCTGTTAAAGAAAAAAGTCAGGGCAACGCGCGAAAACCATGCGTTCTCGAATATTTCTCATTTTGTCCGCGTCTACCCCCGCGCGAGCACAAAAGTTTTCTGCCCTTTCATTCCGCTCTTCCCGTGACCCCGTGTGGCCGTAGAAAACGTAGAAAAAAAAAAGAAAACCAACAAGTCCAAGAAAAAAAAGAGCGACAGTACGCTCGGCTATACTTATAATTCCGGGGGATTTTCGCGCCGGTTTTTCGACTTCTTATTTTCCGTTTTGCTCTACGGCGTCTTTTCCTCTTTCTCTCTCTCTTTCTCTCTTTTACGTTCTAGCGCTTGCACAGCGCCTCGGGGCGGCCTTCACATTTTCAAGACTGCGAATTTCTTTTCTCGGTGACACGGACGTCTTCGCGAAATGTCGCCGTTCTCTCGTTTTGCAGACGAAAGAGAGAGCGAGAGAGAGAAAGAGAGGGTGGGTAGGTAGTAGGGAGAGCCTGACGGGACTCATTAAAAAAGCTTCGGGTGAAATAGGGCCATGATTATGCTGAGGGAAGTAGAAAATTAAGACGCGCAGGAGGAAAAGGTGTCATTCTATTCGCTTCTGCCCGCGGAGCGAATTGAAGCCGAGAAAGAGAGCTTGCGAATGTATACTCGTAAGCTCATCTTCATTAATATACCGAAATTATTTTCATCCTACCGTCAGAACGAGCTTGAGCACATTGTTCAAATGAATATTTGTCAAGTCTGCGTTTTCGATATTTTTCTTTCAAATTTTCACGACACAATTCTTAAAAAAAAAAGAAAGGAAACAGCGCACACGTAAAAAAAAAGAAAAATAACAGATTTGTCAACCATTCCAACGGAAAAAAAGAATCTCTGATCTCGTATAAAAAAAGCGGTGCGTCGCGTACATCAAAGGGCATTTCTCAAGCGATCAGTAGCCATTTCGTATCATCAAAGGTCAGCTCTTTCTCGCGACTGCTAAACATGCACACAGCCGAGAGCGAGTATGTACGCTTGTAGAGAGGGGAAGGGTGAGAGAGTGAGTGAAAGGCGAGAAGGCGGACTGAGAAAAACGATCTCTCGCGCGCGGGCGCAAAGGAGCGTAGCGCGGGCGGGGGCAGCAGCAGACTCTCGCGGCGAAAGAGAAGGACGGGCTAGGAGCTCGTGCGGCCATGATGCTTCTCTCTGCCTCTGCTGCTGCTGCTGCTGCTGCTGCTGCTGTTTGACGCCCCAAGAAGGAGGTGGAGGTGGAAGAGGTGGAGAAAGGAGAAGCCGTGGGAGTAGGAGCTGGAGGAGGAGAGATTGCGGACTGGAGACGAAGGAGAGAGGGGAATGATTAATTACGAGAGAGTGACGGAGGCGACGCGGCAAAGGGGAGCTCGCAGCACGAGAGGAATAAGGAAGGCGAGAGAGAGAGAGAGAGAGAGAGAGAGAGAGAGAGAGAGGCAATAAGCCTGTCTCTGTCTCTTATGCCTCTCTCTCTCTCTCTTTCTCTCTCCTCTTTCCTCCTTGCTTGACTCGCGAGTGGGCATAAGGCGCGAGCACGGATGAAAGAGTTGGACGAGCATTGGGTGTGAACGACGGAAAACGCGGCCGCCGAGACTACACTCGGTCTCGGGCTTTCTCAACTCCAGCGGACTCTTGAGAAATCGCCCTGACGCTACTCTCCCGCTCGCTTCGCGTGTGATGAGAATATGCGAGACGACTCTGTAAAGCCACACTGCAGCTTCGTCCTCCTTTTTTTTATCCGCCTCGGCCGTACAGCCGTTGAGAAGCGACTTATGGAAGTCATGCTAATTTTCTTCTTTTTTTTCGACACTCGCGCCTGCAGTTTGGACGACGAACTGGCGCGCGCCGAGAATGCCAATCATTCTTATTATTTTCAGGGTTGATTTAGCCGACCGGAAAAAATGTATCTTGCGTATATGGACTCTGTTGCGAAAGCAGGGATTTTGCAAGATGAAGTTGTGCGGCATAGATCTGCTGTTGCGTCTATATTTAGACCAAGCATAATTGAATAACAATTTTAAATTGTTTATACAAAAACTGTGCTCTGTTGATTTGTCCCGTACATTATCGCAATTAGAGCCAACATGTTAAAAAAGGGGGGATGTTGATCAAGAAGAGCTGAGAGGCAAGTCCGGGCCAAAAGCGTCCAAGAGAAGACGATCGTCCCAGGTCGACCTCCAAAGACGAAGGCGGCAAGCATGACGAATGACCCGGGATGCGGAAGGTGGATTAATAAATTTTCGAGGATGAGAGGAGACGCGAGGGAGAGAGAGAGCGCGCGCAAAGGCGAGAGCGAAGACGCGCTTTGACGCGCGAGAGCAGATCGATCATTAAGAGATCGGCGAGCACGGGAGATCGAGTGATGGATCCGTCCTTAATGATCCAAGTGCATCCGCCGATGCGGAGGTTAACGGTCCCTCGCGCAGCTTTCAGATCGAGTCTGAGAGCTGGTAATGGGCCTCGAGTGGTCGCGCGTACATATACACACGCGAGAGAGACAGCCTTTACGTTATGCCGCACACACGATAGGCGCAATATTGTGCGCCCGGTCAGTTGATGCTCAAACTCCATGCTCTCTCTCGTCTTTTTATGGTGTTTCTTTTTTTGCTTGTATTTTTGTTGCTCGACGTGCCTTTTTTTTATCAAAGAAAGATTTATTGCCGAAATTTTGATGATGTCAGGTTGAATTTGAAAAGCCGGCGCGATTTTCACTGATGATTCATCGCTTGTAGTTTGCGAGTTGTTTATTTCTTGTTTTGGAGAACGGACGGTTTCAGTTAAAATGTAAACATTTAAGAGACCTCACGTGAATTGTTCCGTGAGTAAGGAATTTGAAAAAATTCCGTACTTTTCTAGGTGTCGTGAAAGATATTAATCACTAAGTCTGGTATTTAGAATCGTTAATTGAAAAATGATAACTTGAATTTAATTAATCTTCCGAGTAAAAAACACACAGACGCAAAAGTGTAAAAAAAATGATTAAACGATGATCGAAAACCAACCGTGACATATTAAATATTCTATTATCATCAAAGAAAATTCTAAATTCCTGCGTTGTGAAAAAAAAGTAAATTACAAATAGTACAGCTAATGAAAACGGATTCGAAGAAGCCTATAAACGTTACGATAATTATTCCCACGGCGGACATCAGTGAATCACGTCATCTTTGCATCGTGCTATACCATACGACGCTTTTCCCAACGACGACACACGTATGTGCGATAAGCCGACCACCGATGGTAGGCGACGACGGCTATGTGTACACGCCAATCCTCTTTATGTGCAGGGGGTAAGCTGTCCGGAGGACAAGGTTGACGGCTCTCCTCTCCCTCTCTTCTATCTCTCGTCGCTTTTTGTCCTGTCTTGTGAGCTCAGAGACCGACGAGGGCCTTAATGAGATCGTGAAATATTTAAGCTGACGGCAACGTCGTCGTCGTACAGCCATCCGACACGACGTTTGTCGATGTCTCCTGGCCCCAACTGATTGCCCGTAAAAAAGTCTTGCCCCATCTTCGGACCTTAACAGGTTCGTTACTTTTTCATAAATTAGGTCAAGTTGGAAAAATTTCGTCAAATCTAACCGCAATCTAACGCATAAATTTTCCACGTAGAATTACGTAATGGAAAAAATTATCTATCAGCGCGAATGATTGATCAACGAACGTCACGAGCATCAAACAGAAATAATGATCCGAACTCTTCTAATCGCACAAGCTCTCGATTAAAAAAAAAAAAGGAAAACCTATTAATTACTTGGTCCTGATCATTAATATCCAACTTCCCGACGCTCGCTAAATCTCACGTAATAAGTTATTTCGTGTAGTCTTAATATTCACTTGGTTGCCAGATGTATCCGCGAAGTAGCTGCCGAGGCGCAAGTATATACGAGCCAGAGAGGGAAAAAGAAAATCATCAAACGATGCGTGATAGTGAAGGAACGCGAGGAGACGGAAGAAGAAAGAGAAGCTATGAGGAGCGAGAGAGAGGGACGGGAAAAGTCTTTGAAGCTTTCAGAGAGAAGGAGAAAGAGGGAGACCCCCACGGCGGCGAAAATCAAAGCGGACCGGGTTTCTCTGAGTCTCTGTCTTTCCCTCGAACTTAGCCAGGCACAGAGTGCAGGTACGTCGCTCTCTGTCTCTCGACGTAGCGAGAGCAAGTGCACGAGGCAGTCCGCGGAAGTGCGTATTAGGTACTGGCGCGCGCAGCGTCGAGGCGTTATTAATCAAGTCATTGCTGCCAAGCCGAGCGACGGATCGAGCCAGAGACGGATAGACGGGCGCGCGTCAAAGTCTAAGACACACGCCGCCTCTACCTCTCTCTCTCTCTCTCTCTCTCTCTCTCTCTCTCTCTGCTGTTGCCGCTTGCCTCTGACGAATGCTACGAAGCCCCCCTTTATACCTATATACAGCAGGAGCTTCGAAATATATAGTCGGGCTCAAAAGTTACAGAATCATACAGATGTTATACTCATGGATGAATTAACAATTTTTTTTTCGTTTTTGATATCACGTAGGTATAAATTTAATTAGAAAAAGCAAAAATAGGTACACTTTTGTGTCGTGTTGCATTAAATTACCCTATGGAATAAAATTTAAGGATCCTTTTCTTTTGCGAAAATTACTAAAATTTGTAGCATATAAAAAGTCTACGGGAATCATTAGAAAATGTTCGATTATTTAAAAAAAAAATGTAAAAATCCAAGAAACCCATTTTTCTGGTTGATCCATCGACAGTCATCCCTCAAACGGCCGCTTCTGACACATACCGAGCCGGCTTGATGAAAGGAAGGGAAGTTTCAAGCCCCACTGTACTTCGGCTCGCGCGAGAGAAGAGAGGATAGGCTATATAGGGAGCGCAGGTGTCGATGCGAGGCAGTGAGGCGCTTTATTAATAACCGATAATTTGATACGCTCCCCTTGCTGTCGGCAGAGCCACCCGCTATGCCTGCGCATCTCTTAGGGCTACGCAGGCTTGAGCTCCGCTCGTCTTCCCTAACGCTTCTCTCCCTTTTTTCCAGCGCTTTTCCTCCGAGGCCGCTTTATTAATGGCCCTTCGATGCGCGCGCGCGCGCGCCCGATCGCGGATGATCTTTAATTGAGCGTGAAGCTGCGAGAAAGGGATGATGTTTCTTGCGACTCTGCGCGTTTTCAAGATATATACGCCTAGCAACTGACGAGGGAAAGGTATATCGAGTGATTCGCAAGGGGAAATCATTCGGGTAATGTACGTTTGATACGCCGGTGTTGCAAGTCATAATTGCCAGCAATGGAAGTGAGTATAAATCGTCGACAATATTTATCTCGATTGGTTTCAAGATTTGCATTGATTGGAAAAGTACCTGTGGATGGGAAAAGATAAAAATGGATATTGAACAGGACGTAGGGAAGCTTAGCATTGTGCGCGTGCAACGGGAAAAATAAAAGCGGAAGCGAGACCGTTACACGTGTCGGACTACGCGGTTTCCATAATTTTTCGAACATTTACGTACGGCCCACTGATCTCGTTGAATTGAATGTTTGTCAGCTTGGCAGGCGCGTGTATGGAAGGACAGAGCGGAAACAAGGCCTTGACGAAGTAATGAGTATGAAAGGAAACGATTATTACTCACCGATTTTTGCCTGCTGAGACACCCTGTGCTTCCGGCCTGAAAATGAAAAGAAAAAACTTAGTACGTGCTTGGATTACTTAAATCTATAGTGTATTATTATCTGCTGATAAAAAAGTTCGTATACTCGGCTCTTTCAAATAACTGAAATTTTAAACGAAAAAAAAAAAAAAAAATGTTCATGATGAAATGTACGATATTCCTACATTTATTTAACATCACGTTTCAAATTATTCAAACATTGACACCAAAAAAAATAAGAAAATCCCTCGGATAATTTTTTTACACGATTCACGTTCTTAAAATTTCCCCTAAAAATGTTCATCCGTTGACATACGCAGATGAGCGCGTATTTGATAGCCACCGCTCGCTCGATCACATTGTCCTTGTGCGCCTCGGCAGCTCTTCATGGAAGCTTCATCGCTGCAGAAAAGAGAGGGAGAGAAAGAGCCGAGGGCGTGCAAGGCCATCGGCGGCGCAGCGACGACCCCGCGTCTCCAGCCCTCCTCTTCGCTTTTTCCGTCTGGACGGACTCATCAAAGATGCAGCAGCAATCAGCGTAGCTAGTCAGCGAACGTCCAAGCAAGCCTACGCCCTCCCTCGTCTCTCTCTCTCTCTCTCTCTCTCTCTCTCTCTCTCTCTCTCTCTCTCTCTCTGTCGCTTATGTGCTCTTGCTACGTTAGTGTGCGTGCACGTACACGTTCATTGGTACATGAGTCGAGAACTGACGATATAGCTCGTGAATTTATTTGACGTCGAAATTGCGCAGTGATATCGTGCTTGCCGAGTGTCGGACGATAAGTAAGCGGAGCTTAGCGCGTCTCTCGAAAGATTTTACACGGCTATTATCGCCAACCCATTATTTATCGTTTTTGCGCGTTGGATTAACGCAACAAAAGATTTTTTTTAAGACAACCCTCAGGGTTAATGCTATTATCAAACGGACTCATTTCATTCTTTTTTTCATTTATCTCAAAGCCCTGTATCTTATTGCCATTATTGCTTCATTGACTTGGGACATATCCCGCTGCGATTATCTAGCAGGGAACACCACCTGCTCCGCCAATACGCAGAAAAATTCCATCCCAGCTTCGCGTCAAGCAGCTCAATCAAAGTAAACCTATACAGCCAGTCTCTCGAGTTTGACAATAATCCTAAGGCGCAAGTGCAGCCGCCACGCGAGGAATTCGCACGAGTGCCCGACAATGGCTAAAACGGAAAAAGGGGGTAGACCGGGGGGAGGAGAGCTGTCGGAAAAAATCGCTCGGGCCTACGAGTATAATGAAGCCCCCCGGGCGTCCTCGATCGACTGGGTTACATCAAAGCACCAGGGGCCAAATTTCCAGCCGGTGCTTTCTCTCTTTTTTCGGGTGGGGAAGGTCGAGAGAGAGAATCGGCTGGCCCGCGGGTGGGCCCCCGCGCGCGTATCAAAAATTCAATATCCTCGTTAATCCGTGCCGGTATGTGGCGCGTCAGCTAATTAGCGACTGCGGGGGCGACGCTAGTGTTCCGTTGTCATGCAAATATACCCTACGCAACGAGAGCAAACGCAAACGCCGACTGGACGCCAAAGAAATGAGAATAGATCACGGGATTTTGCGATAGAGGAGGGATTTTGTGTCGATAAGTTGACGAATTGAATCATTTTGATTGATTATTGTAATTTTTCGGAATTTTTAGTGGTTTACGAAAGTTTTTTTAATTGAGTCTAGGATGTTGATAATCTAATAAAAATTAATAAAGGCCTCACACTTATAATAGGTACCTTATAACTTTCTTAAGCTCTTGTGCATAATTGTACAAATTAGAAATATGCATATTATATAACTTTGTTACAGACAAGCAATTATTCAATAAAAGATTTAACCGTTTCAGCGAGAAAAAGGAGTAGTTTACTACCTAAGAATTTCGTTCCATTGTAAGGCAGTTAATAAAGGGTTAGTCAATACAATAAGGCCAATTTGGGGTTTTATTTCTAATCACTGACTATCAACTGACAATCGACTGAATGATTCACTGTCAAACTTTTATTTTCATTTTTCACCCCAGTGAACTCTTGGAATTTCTAATTATCAACACTCTTCTAGCTAGATATAAGAAAACAAGCTCTGACAAATTTAAATGCCCCAAAATAGTCGTATACAAAACGTCGATCACGGTCTTGTTTAGTTCAACATTTCCAACTCGACCTTACCCCTTTACATCATTGTATTTGAAACCCCTAATCATCGGATTGAATCGAAGCCATTGTTTACGCCCCGGCATACCTAGTGTTTTTCAATGCTACCGTCAAAAAATTAGTTCGTCGGGCCGTCAAATTATTGGATGATCTCCGTCCGACCGCCAATAACCAGTGTGTTACTTAATGCCGAAATTCTCTGGCCAAATGAGCGGCTCTTCATTGTCGGTTGATCCTCGCGTCTGCGCATAATCTCTTCTACTCCTACCAAACCCAAAGACAAAAACATTTCAATTTTCCATCAATCCAGGAGCACAATAACAAGCGCCGTCTCTAAAGTCCAGTCGGGCAAATCCAATCCTTTACAAGGCTGGTGCCGATGAAGATGTAATCCTTTTGTGAATGATAAACCCTCGATCCAGCTCTCTCTTCGAATAGACGTATACTCGCGCCTGAATCATCTTTATGCGAACGCTAAGGCGTCTAGCCTTAACTCACGATGGTTCGCAGGTATTTTGTTCGGGGAGTAGCCAGCTCATTGTGAACTGACCCCCCACCCTCAACAGCCGCCTGTCTATACCCCTTTAATCAATAGTCCCCGTGTTACCATATTCCATTCAATGGCTCCGCGCGTGCACGTTTGTTCTCGATTTTAAAATTTCAATCCGGGAATTTCGGGCTTGCGCCCTCTCCCCTGGCGTCGGTCGATTGTTAATTAGCAAGGGATTTGCTTCTGATCGGACAAGAATTTCACGCTTTTGTACCTGGTCAATCGAATATATGGCTTGGTACATTAAATTAAAAATGCCATTAGAATAATTTGCTGAGTTTTCGTGTAAATTTAGCAACTGTTTTAACAGCGTTAAAATTGAAATTCGCTTAGAAACGGATTATGTTCCTAACTATCAATTACCAAGGAATACTAAAAAATCCTCGATTACGAAGCGTAACCAGACACCCAACTGAACCGCATCCACGTATAATCTCATCAAACGCGAACGTTAAATCTCGAACATCCTCAAACGTTCAATCCAGCGTAATCTTTCGCATAGCAGTACCCAGTGTCCAGCATCATCAGGAGCATCAGCAGCAGAGGCGTCCGGCCCTCTCCAAAGAGAGGGAGGTAGGGAAGGAGGGGCAGAGCGAGAGAGCAAAGCAACAGTAGAGTATGCAGACAGAGAGCAGTGGCAACCAAATTGAAAACAATTTCAGGCCGCCTATTAACTCGGAGCGAGGAGAGTCGAGGAGCGCGTGACGAGCCTCCGGGGGCCAGAGTTGCGTCCGAATCGTCGCCGACGATCCCACACGCGGCTATCCGCTCTCTCTCTCTCTCTCTCTCTCTCTCTCTCTCTCTCTCTCTCTCTCTCTGTCGCACGCCGAGAGAGAGAGAGAGAGAGAGAGAGAGAGAGAGAGAGAGAGAGCTACGCGCTCACGGAGGGCAGATAAACGGATTACGGGCGCTTTGTGTCAACGTGATCCGGCTTCCCCGGCCTCCAGCTCGAGCTTCTCTCTCTCGTACGCGGCGGCTGCGCCAATGGGATATTACGCGCTCCGGTGCCGACAGCAGCAGCGATGGCTTCGTGCGGATTGCCACCGGCGACGTCGAGGCCCGTTTCGACTGATAACCAATTTTCATTACTATTAATTTGCCGCAGCCACCGACGACGGCAGATCTCTCTCGCTCTCTGCTTCGCCGGGACAAGAGCTACTACGCTGCGGGTCTTCTGCGAACTCACAGCTGCGCGCATACGCTCACGAATAATCTTCGACGAAGACGAGAGCGGATAGGTGATTATTTTGGCGGGTGTGCAGGGGAAGACCAGTTCTACTGATGTACATGTACATGGTAATGTTGTCATTTGCTGCTTGTAATACCAAGACGTTTCAAGACATTCTGCTTGGTTTTTAAAAGATTTTTATCATTGTGAACTGTATAATTTTGCAATTAGCTAATTTATTATATTCGCGACATAAATCGTTGTCGAAGTAAAAAAAAAAACTAAAAATCGTATGTAAAATAGAGAATTAAGTATTAGTGACAAGATCGATGGTCGCAAAAAAGCTTATTTACGTTTAAATAGGCCCGCGGCAAATTTACACCTTTCAGTGATATAACCCGTAACACGTTTCTCGATTCTCGTTACACGATATCCCAAGTTATCCCACAATCAATCTCCAAGAAAAAAATCGTCTCGGTATACACCTCAACGAAGATTATACCAATCGTAAGAAAGTTTTATCATTATAAAAAAAAGTAACAAGAATTTAAGAGTCGAAGAAAGGATAGAGAGACGGACGTAAAGACGACGAAGATTATTCCTAAATTAGCGTAAATGAGTCAGGCAGGCATAAACGTAGCATGGCCTTTGGCGGGCACAATGAAGGAAAGATCAAGAGGGCTAGGCTACAGGTATAAAGGGGAGGGAAAGATAAAAGAGAGACGGACATGAGAGAGAGAGGGACCGAAGACGCGCGCATACGTGATATGAAATATGGGCGCGGGATAATCTTGCGTCAACTGAAAAACGCTCTCCTCGCGAGAGGAAGAGTAATGGTTGCGGCGGCCTCTCCCGTCGTCAACGGGCCGTCGACACCGACGCCATATACCGTGGCGAGAGCGTATATACACGCGCTTTCATTCGGTATTCCACTCGCCACGTTTCTCTCTCAGTCTGACCGCCAGGATGACTTATTAAAATATCCAGATGGCCGGTAGGGTACTAATTTGTTGTTGAGACCCTGGATTTCACGCGACTGAGAAGTGGTCTTAAAATTTTTGAATACGCACAGGTATGTGACATACGAAATAGAAAAAAAAATACCGAAAATTGAAAAGTTTTCGCAAGAAAATAATTATCTATTTATAAGATTATGGGACTATTACTTTTCAGTTTTCAAATTAACTCAGTTCTGAAATCCAAAAAGCTGAAACATTTTCCTCTTGCAGTAATTACTTAGCAGCAAACAAAAAAGTACGTGGCATCAATTGCTAAGGCAAATGCTTCATTCAAAATAAAGCAAATCCATATAAACTCCCCGATTGTTATCGTAGTGAAACAAGCAGGTCTCGCCGCTCTCAAGAGCCTGCACCTACGCACGTAAGCGCGTAAACGCGGCCTGCAAAGCCTCGCACGGCGGACGGCAAGGGGATCAGCCAGGGATTACGGGCATCGAAGCAAAAGTGATAAACATCGCGCAATAAAAGCCAGACGCTAAAACCGTGGAGCGTGCCCGATCGGCGACTACACTGTTCTATAGTCCGTTATGTGTTTACCCTGGCAGCGACTTAGCCGTGTCGCTAACGAGCCACGGACATTATATACCTCGGCTATTGTCGTACCCTTGCGATCATTCAAATTTCACTTCCGATCGTTTGTCGCTCGCTCAGCTTGCGAGCTTTATTTTACCACAAACCTCTTTATAGAGCCTACAAGTAGCTCACTTGAGAATGAGAGAAGAAACGCGACCTGAGTTTTGGCGAAAAGTTTGCCACCCCCGAAACCGATGAATATGGGCGCAAACAAGAAAAATGGCACAAAAGCCGGGGCCAGGGGCGTCGAGATAAAGGTCTGCGAAATCGAATGCTCGAATATAAATGTCGGCCCGGGGTCTAATTATGCGCACGAGCGGACAAGGAGCTTTTGGGAGTTAGTCAATGCGGAAAAGAGAGGCGTAAAATATAATAAAGAGAACGAAAAAAAAACACATCGGGTAGACCCGGGTGTGCACGTATACGAAATCCAGCATTGTGTGCACATCGCCTAAATACCCGAACCACATCCCGAATGTTTAATGCCATGTATGAATCGAAGTCGCGAAAGGTTAAAAGGCACATGTATACCGTAAAGAGGAAAGAGAGAGAAAGAAAGAAGGAATATAAAGGGGCATACACGAGCGCATTCTTCCGATTTCCAAAATTGAGGAGGAGGTTGGGGAGCGGTAGGGGATCACGGAAGAAATTCGGCGTCAGGAGAGCTTGTGAAAATGAGTGAATAAGCTCCCGGAGAAAAGGCGCGAGCAGTCGATTATTGGCAGCGTGCAAAGAGAGAAGAATGAGAGAAAGAGGTGAAGGGTAAGAGGAGGGTCGGAAGGGGATAAGGAGGACGGGGTCGAATATATCGAGGGCCAGGCTGAAGCCAGAGAGTCGCGCCTATTGGCTTGGATTTTCGCTGAATGGACCACCCGGATGCCTAGCCGGCGATGACGACGACGGAGACGAGAGGTGGAGGTGCTTGGTAGAGGACGGGAAAAATAAAGGAGAGCGAACGAGCGAGCGAGAGAGATCTTGCGAGTCGGTCCGCGTTTTCATGCCCATTTGTACGCCGAAACCGTCGCGCATTCCATTCCCCCCCGTTTGGTCCCCCCCATCCACCTGGCATTCGTCGGCCCCCGCACACTCGTCAAAATTCTCAGCGAGCACTCTGGGCTTCACCCTTCCGACGCCCTGGCCTTTTTAGCATTGGCATAACTAATATTTCTCGAGCGGGGCCCTCTTGGCTTTACGAGGGCGATGAAAACAAGCGGAATGGAACGGCTACGGAGCGAGCGGTAGAAAGGGTGAGAGAGGGGCATTAATAAGGGTAATATATTACGAGAATCCTTTGTCAAGAGTATCTTTGGACTTTGGGAGGACAGATCGCTGGAGCCGCGAGTGCCGAGAGAGCAAGGGATTCCGGGGAGTGTGTACGTGCGTGTATGCGCGCCGGCAGCGCAGCGACGACTGCCTATGCCCAGCGCGCTTTAACTATGTGCATCTCGGGGAAGCTGAATTGCTTGGCGAGCTGGTTATAGTAATGGCAAGGAGGAATTAGAAGTTTCGGAGTCTCTATCTATCTCCCCCTCTCTCTCTCTCTCTCTCACTCTGCCTGTTGAATGAAGTTATATTGGGATTTTACGAGGACGCGCCCGCGGCACGGGCATTCGTCATTTCGGCTGCTGAATGAGATTTCTTTTTATCTCCCTCTCACTCGCTCTCATGACTTCCAGCGGAGTCTCTACTCTTATAATTGATTAGCCGCATATTTTATTGGCTAGCGCCGTGAGGTTTAATCGCTGTTCACGTGGCTATACGTTGGAAGGAAGCCCATTTGTATGAAAATGACTAATTATAACGGGCAACATTTGTCCGGCTAATTTAGGATTGTTGAGTCATCTTGACGAAATAAAAATATATTAAAAAGTAGTGCGTCGTTAAAGAATTATGTGGCATTTCTTTTAACGAGGAAGATTACAATACGTTCTCTTTTTACAATTACAATTTTAATTCTTCGCAATTAAATCCCAAGTGTTAACAAAAGTCTGGAGAAAATATATAAACGGGCTTGAAAACTTGTTTGAAAGCAGCGAGAAGGGATTCAATCCGGTGAAGCCACCCGTCCGACAATCCAAATCTCTCAATCTTGTCGAAAATCCGTGCGAGGTGTTGAGGGCGTGAGGCAAGCTGGGGCAGAAAGAGGGACGGAGGACGAGAGAGAGAGAGCGAACGGGAGAAGTATTAATAAGCGTAATATATTAGGGGATCCTTTGTCAGTCGGTCTTTCAACGGCGCGTCACGGCGAGACGAAATGAAACTCGTGGGAGGTGTCGGAATCGCGTCACGTCGTCAAAGGGAGACAAGTCAAGGAAAGAAGGATGGAGATGTAAAAGTGCGAAAAGAAGGATATATTGTCTTCCTTTTGGTCTTGCTTTAAATCAGCGGTTTCGCATATTTTGCATACAAAAATTTTACAATTTTTTTTCAATATCTAATTTCGATTGGGAGTTGTTTAAAAAGAAAATATAACTTAGTCTTTCATTAGCGGGGCGATTGTACAATTTGAAAAGTCAATCGATGAATCGAGCGCAAGACAAAACAAAACCCGCTGCTCACCTTGACCGAGCCGTCGATCCCCATTCATCTCGTGCAGCAAAAATAAAATGGGCCAAAAGAGAGAGATAGAGAAGAAGAGGATGGAGGGTAGAAAAGTTTTGAATCCGCGCGCGTGGTGGTGGTAGTTTCTACTTTTTCTTCGAGTGCATGGGTGTATGCGTGTATGTGCGAGAGAGGGCGCATCGTCCGGCTAATCTTTGCGCGGGCCATTGTCCGCACGAGGTGCATTGTGCGGATTTACGGAGGGGCCCCTCCGGACCACAGCGATAATACGCCGGATGATTTTGACACGACTACCGCCCACGCGGTTTTACGATTTTTCCTCGGCTCGTACGTCGACTTGACGGCCTGTTTACTCTCTTGGAATCTTGATGCGTGTCTGGCCTTTTCCGTGTGTACGTACGCAAAAGAATTTTAAAAATGGACTTCTGCATGGCAGCTGGTGGTGGTTTTTCGCGAAGATGAATTTTTGGATATTCTTTTTATTTTTGGTTTAGTTAACGAAATAGGAGAAATACAGATATTTTCACGGCAGAAAGTATGTATCTCTTATATCAAAATTTAAGAATCGTAAATATCGATTCTTAAAAGGCATACTCTAAGCCAATTATCTATTGTTTTATCCCGCAATAAAAAAGAGAAAGAAAGAAATCGAGGCGATCTATTGAAAGTTCATCGATGATCCACTTGAAAAATCAATTAGACGAGCTATAGTCGTCGTGTGTGGCGCCGGTCATCATCTGTTCGGTATAGACGATGCAAGCGGTAAGCGCGCGTGAAAAGCGATTTGTCCGCCGATTCGACAAACAAAAAGAAAAAAAGAGAGAAAAAAAGGATCTCCAAGAATCAGAATATACACGCAGCGCACGTGGCTTGGGGGGAAAAAAACACGCGGACCCACCGTGCTGCGTTTTCTTTTTTCTTCCCGCAGGGAAAAGCGCGCGCTCGCGGCCCCGCACAATGGCGATTAGAGAAGGACGGCGCTTGAGCGCGGTCTTTTTGAAGGTAGTCGGAGCGGATGGAGTGGGGGGAGAAAACTGTTTCCTCGCGCCGCGGGGATTTTTCGCTAATAAGCCCACGGTTGGAGTTGTCTAAGCCGCTCTCTTTCCCTCCGTCTTCTTCTCTCTTCTCGAGACCAGTTTTACGGCGCTACAGCCAAAGTCGGCGACGATTATCGATTTAGCCCCCGTTGGATGATCGCATGCGGATTTGTGCCTTAAAGGACTCTACCGCCGAAGGATACTCGAGGTTAGAGCCGAGCACATGCGCGGAAGAAAATTACCTGGGGCCACCAGACACGTTCTCCTCGTCGCACGACTACTGCTTCTCTCTCTCTTTTCTTATTATCGAGCTGCCGAGCTGACGGTATATTGTGAGCGTGGACGAGGAGGAGGATTTGGCTCCCAACTGTATATCCCCTTTTTCAAATTGGGTTTTTGCAAAATTAACGTTTATACTTCCAAGGGACCACGCCGCCATTGTGCCCTCTTTGTGTTACCCGAGTATGGGATTCCACTGAGTCGATGACCACTTTGTGCTTTATGACCCCGGACGACGTGCGTTGAAGAATCGAACGCAACAATGTGTCTTTCGACTGGAATCCGAGGCTCTTTTTTCGAAATGTTAGCTAATGAGGATTTTATCCTACGAGCTCGTATTGTAAGATATGCAGAGGATTTCTAGTCAGATTTAGACATCTTTGCACTCTTGAACTTATTGACAGCTGTGGACGCATATGCATTAAGAAAATATTAATAACTTTACCAAACTCTAAGTAATATACTACGTTCGTAAAAATACTTTTCAGAAATCAAGAGATGAGCCCGAGACATTAAGCTAACGCGCACGCATTTGATATCAGCACCCAGAAATACATATATAGCCAAACTAAAAGTTAAACTCGCATTTCTAAATTAAACCTTAGAGAATATATACATATCAGGCAGCAGGGGGGAGAGGTGTCGGTAGCCGAACGCGCGTCATTTCGAAAATTGCTCGAAAAATCACGTTGCGCGCGCAGAGGAGCTCGTCGAGTTTTTTTCTGGAGTGATTAAACGCCGCCGCGCGCGGAGACTTACTTACAGGCGACAGGCTACGTCGCGAACGGAATATAAGAAACGAACGGCCTCGCCGGGAATCTCCCGTCGTGCGGAAAGCCTCTTTCCGGCAATCCGCGGAAATGAGAAAAAGCTTAGAGCGTGGAAAAAGCCGCGCTTGCCTCGGGGGAAATGTAGCTATAGGGAGGAGGAGGAGGTTGAGCGGGGAGCTACGATTCCTTGCAGGATAGGCCATATCGTTGGTGGGTCGTGAGACGAGAGGCGCGCGAGCGTGAGCCAAGTGTGCGCCTGCGCGAAACCCAGCGCCTCCCTTGAAACAATACGCCGACCAATCTCGGTAGACAAAGGCTCGGCCCCACCGATTGGCTATCATCACTCCTAGGCCGGCCAGTTCTTGGCTTGTGTCCTAAGACGTACGTCTTCGAACTTATTTGAGTCTGTAGGTCATGGAGAGATAAAAAGGGATTTTTGTTGTTGGATATAACCACGTACACTTTAAACGTTATAAATGTTATTGGTGGTTGTATGTTCGATAATATTACGAATGTTTGAAAGTATCATATACAGATGTAACGCTAGTTCCATCATATTGAGTATGTTAAAATTTTTAGGAATATTCATACAAACATTTCAGATATCCCAACATTCACTCACTAACGACTCGGGCATCTAAAATCAATAGACACATAGTAACCGTGGGTCTAATCAATATGTAGTAGCCGGCACACGTCATATTTCGTAACTGAGAATCCATCATTTCCAGTTGGTTTTCTCCTTGGGCTCTCATTGACCCCTGAAGCTGCCCCCACATGTGTCTTTCCGCGAGGGCGAGTCTCGTCGTGGAGTAATGGCCCCGGCGGAAGCAGACCGACGCGTGCGAGCAGGATGCATTAGACGCACTTCCGGCGAAGCGACGCCCTCCTGCTCCTCTCTTCTCTCCCCGTCTCTCTCTGCTATGCTTCGTAGTGGAGTGAGAGAGAGAGAGAGAGAGAGAGAGAGAGAGAGAGAGAGAGAAAGCCAAGCCAGGGAGCGTTCGCCAATCGGGCGAGCGCGGCCCCGGAAACCGGGGCGCTCGCTAGACTCGGCGCAATTTCGATTGCGAGCGTTTTCCCTCTCACATCCCTCACCCTTGCTCTCTCTCTCTCTCTCTCTCTCTCTCTCTCTCTCTCTCTCTCTCTC
>JAPYYQ010001595.1:0-30566 GCA_030522585.1 Anagyrus pseudococci
GGGGGGGGGCCCGGGGGGGTGGGTGGGGCGGTGGGGGGGGTGGTTTTTTTTTTTTTTTTTTTGAAAAAGTAGTTGATAAAAAAGAAAGAAGAATGAAAAAGCAGTTTTGGAAGAGTAAGGGTTTCTTTTTTGTTCTTTCGACGCGTTATTTATTACGATGTTTGGAGAAAGCAGCGCGTAAATAAAGTTATAGTTTTCGGACGCAACAACAGTATTATTTTCGCCTGCTTTATTTTCGTATGAGAAATACAGCAATTATTTGTTTTCGACTCTCCTCTTTCCCTCCCGCAAACGCGCAATATTTTTGTAGCAACAACAAATCCGGCGTCATAAATTGATGATGCGCTTGTTTGTATGATGAATATAACATTCGCAATGCTGCAGCTTTTGCTGCCCCTAGTATACACTCATCCAACGTGATTTGGCTGCTGTTTATTTTTGGAAAAATTGAAATATTAATATGAAAGTTCCTTAACCTTTAAGCCATACATAACCAAGTAAATTTAGTTTAATGTGCCGAGTTGGTCGTTGCTAGTGCAAATTGGCAAATCTAACTGCGCTTATACATTGACGTTAAGGTCGTTATATTTTAGCAGTCGATATAATATGTTCAGTTGAAAGACACAATTATTTTCGAAAGACCAAACAATGATTTTTCAAATTTCAGAGTGTGTTTTTTAGTTTTAATTCGAGTACAATCAAATTTAGTTTTGGACTTACGCTGGCTCTTCTCGTGCGACCGTCAATTTTACTAGTGAGCCTCCTCAGTCTTCCGTATTCGAGTGAATACCTTCTTTCAACGTCAGTCATTTTTTTCTCCGTATATTATTCGATAGGTTATTCACTTTGTCGTTCTCGATTTATTTCACCAAGAACGCGCCATTGAAAAGTGCAATTTAAAAAACATACGTTCTTAACAATAATACTTTATTGTTAATTATTAATTATTCCGTTAATACTCCGGTTAAAAATGTTATTCTATCTAAAAGCCTCGACGTTGCGTCAAAGCGAGAAAATTTTTCTTATTTTAAGCCGGTTATTAGCAAAGTAGAGTCGCCGGGGGCACTATTTTAAGAATTGCATAGCGGCACATTCGGTTCGTAAACAAAATCTACGACCGGCAGACTAGCCTGCTTTATATCGCACACGACACAGTCGACGCCGATAAAACACGCACAGCCCTACGAATAATCAATCCGCTCACTTATCCATCCACCAAAAAAATTCGCGCGCCAATTGGAGCGTTTGTCGTTAACAAAGTATCCGCGAGTTACTCGGCGCACAGCGCATACGACACTGTGCTGACTAAATTCGCAGGCGAAACGCGGCGGCGCCGCGCCTACGGTATACTAGTTATAGCAGCGCAGTATAAGGAAAATCCGAGTTTTCCCGTAAATTTAGATCGGACGCGGCTATATAGCGAGCACGCGAGGACAGCAGCAGAGAGTAGCAGCTTGTCGATTATCGCGACGCTGACTAAGGACTGCGCCCGGCTGCATAGCAGTCTCGCACGCTTGATGCCGAGAGAGAGAGAGAGAGAGCCGCCGACGAATCGACGACGAATCTGCGCACGCGGTATATCGTTTTGGCGCGTAAGCAATGTGATGCCCCGCGGGGCTTTTGTTGAGTTGTCTTTGCTTGGGATTAAGCGGACCGTTTAAGACACAGCGGACAACTGCGCTAATTGATGATTGATGCTGACTTCTTCTTCGGGATAATGGAGCATTGGTGGTATTTCGCGGTCGCGAATCGCGTGTATATATATACTTTTTGAATCGCGTGCTTTTCCGCGTAGCTATTATGCTCTATTTTTGCAGTTATGTTATTCTTGTTCAATTTGAAATAAACAATTTCGCGCTTCTCTCGTACCGTATAATAATTGCAATAATCGTAATAGCTCTTTACCCGCTGCCTTCTTACCTGTTCCGAGGAGAAAAATAAAGCTCGAGCGGAAAACATGAAATTTTTAATTTAACAAAAAGTTGCGCACTCGAAAACAACGCGGAACTTTTGTTTGCCGCCGAGTCGAGTAGGCGCTTACGGAATCTTCGATATTGCTCTCCGGCCCCAGAGCCTTCGTCGTCTATATACCGTTTGCATTTAATTCCGCTGCAAACTGTATCCTTCAGTCCCGGGCGCGAGCTTCATTTTTCTCGCCGATGTCTTTTGTAAAGTTCGAGATTGCGCGGCCGGAAAAGCGGATATTGAAATTTTGTTTGTTTTCGTTTTTACCTGTTATCCTCTTTAGTTAATAATTCCGCGTTGTACTGTGCTCGAGTGGCTACTTATTTGTTCGTAAGATATTTAATAACGGTATATAAGAAATGGACAATTGGCGAACTCAAGTAAAGCTCAACTTTTCTCAAAAATTTTCTTCTTGAAGTGATCTCTTTTTTTATATTCCGAATAGAAATTTAAAAATTTTTGTTACTTTTATTGTTTCCGTCATATGTGTTCAAACAATAAAGTTTAAAAATAAAACAAGTTTCTATCCAATTAATTGGTTCAACATCAGATTCTCATCAACCGAGCATAAAATACCAAGTCTCAATTTGACAAAAGCCAAATTCTTTTCGATCGCAAAACTATTAATCCGGCAATAGGTCTGCTCTCCCGGCACACCCGAGGCAGCTGAGCTCTATTTTTGTATCGGCACGAGGGAGACAAGCCTAAGGCGAATATTTCGCCGACAGCTGACTGTCCCGATTAATTTCATAAGCCCGGTAATTTCGTACGCCAGAGCCACGCGCTTCCATCTCTCTCTCTCGCCTATTCACAAAGTTCGTCTGCGTTACTTTCGTTTAATTAATTTACTCGCCATCTACCAAACACAATTTTAGGCGTCGGATATATATATATACTATTGGTATTCAATCGATAGAAATCTGTGCCTATTAAAATGCACTTGAGAGTGTTAAATTGTTTTTTCACTTTTTGTAAAATTTTACTTTCCATTTCAAATTATTATTTTAAACGAGGATCACTATAAAAGACGATCGTATTACTTTAAAAGCACTGATTTAAAACATTTCGATGGAATATTAGTTAATTCGTCGTGATATTAAGGTGGATAATATAATTTAATAGTGTATCTTTAGTAACGCAACTTAGTATAATTTTAAATTCGATTAAATTACAATGCACAGCCATTTCTACAATTATATCTGGCGCTTGATTTAGAAATTTTAATTAAATTTTTTCATTCTAGAATTAAATTTTAATTTCGTACTCTTTTTTATGATAACTTTTAAAATTGTTTAATACCAGTGTTTTTTGTTTCTTTTTTTTGTTGGCTACAAAATTTAATTTCATCACACACATATATATTTTCAAACGGCAAAACAATTTGAAATTACTTTTTTGTTTATCACTTCGTGTATACGTATACGCTTAATGAATATTAAAAAAAAACACAGAGTAATAAAGCACAACGCCGACAGTTCTGTTTTTCTTTTTTAATATCAAGAAAACAAACGTCCGCAAGATCCATTACACGATTTTGCGTAACTGCTATTACACGAAGCTCGTTTTATTTACGCCGAGAGAGAGAGAGAGAAAGAGCCAACATCCTGCATAACACGGCAACTAATTAGCGCAGCGCTCTTCTCTTTTTCGGCGAAAGTGGAAACTCGCGCGGGCAGCGTTTTTATCGCGTTCAAGCGAGAAACGCGCGAACCTTTGTAATTTTGTTAACGATCTCGTTTTGCAAGCTCGCGAACGCCGTTTCAAAATTTTCCCGAGCCATCGAAATTATTCAAATGTTCAACCTCAAAGAAACCTAATTTTCTAGTAATCCAAAACATCGCGTGAATTTATTTAAAGAAAAAAAAACATCCAATTGGACTCTTAAGATAAATCTTTTGACAAAAAAGCTCTGAAAATTTAACTTCGCAATGTACAATAATTCTCAGACTTATTCGACGCTCAATTACACTTTCGAATTCTTACGACCTCTTTTTGCGCACCAAAAAGGAGCCCAATTAAGGCGTAATTTTATTTACTCGTTTGCAGATTACGAAGCTTTTAGCGATTAAGCACGAGGTCCGAAAGCTCGGTATAGCGCGACAATGAGAGTGGCTAGTGAACAATTCCCTTGGGAATGCGTCTGCGTTGCTCTCCCTTGCGATTCTCTTTGCGTTACTCGCAAACGAGGCTGGATGGCTTTTGCCTAATTGTCATTATAAATTCGACGTTAATTCAACGATTAACAAATTTCAAATTATAACTGTTTTACCGATGCAAAATGACGAAATCGTGTACAAAGGCTAGTTTTAAAATCAACATTGTACTCACGAGATTAATGGTGACGATGAGGTCGTACTGTTGCCTCTGTCCCTTCTTCTTGTTCTTGCCGGTCTTGACGCAGGCGGCCTTGGGCGTGACCTTGACCTGTCCCTTCTGGGCGCTGGGCTTGGTAGCCGGCTTGGCGGCTGTTTTAGCACCGGGCGCTACCTTCTGGCCGGGCGTAAGCGGGGCTTTTTGTCCAGCTGCGCCCTTCTGGTTAACGTGGCCAACTCCGTCGGCCGGTTTGTTCCGGGCCTGGGAACAGAGATCGTCGCGGGTTAAACGAGACTCCGGTGTCACCGGGGCCACTTTCATGGCGTCGATTCTTATAGCGTCAAGTCAGAAACCTTAAAGATTTTTAAAAGGTCGATGGAAAAGAGACAAACCAATAAAATAAAAAAATAAACAAGAGGCGCGCGCAACAACTGCCAACTGGTCAGCTAATAACCTACGATCTAGTGAAGCGCGAGGATTTGGCGCAGGTTTTGAAAATTATTTTATATTTTTGACAATTGCTTTTTTTTTTACTCATTACTGGCGTAAAATCTCATGCTCGAACTAACTAAGTTTCAACAAACGATAATGGTGATTATGTATAGAAATATATATGTATACGTAAACAGTTTCACAAAAGTACAGGTGAAACAAAAAAAAAACAAACATATTCTTGTTTCGTTCGTATGCAAACCATATCGCGATCCAGCAATGGATTATGTCTGCCAGATCAGCGACTATACGCGCGTCGCAAGCTGTATCGCCAAGTTACTCACGGCTTATGCATTTTAAATATGTAACGTTTTGTTTTGTTTCTATCTCGTTTACTTTCAATCTTCCTTCTTTCTCTTTCTCATTTCCTTCAAGCTCTCGAGAACTACCGTACGAGACTATTTTGCTATCTTCATCGTTCGGCGTGCATCTCTTTCTCTTCGTGCATGGTTATATATATGTATACGTGTACGTACAAAACTCGGCCAGAGGCTGCTGCTTGCTATTGCCAAGGTTCGGGGGGAAAGGGAGAAGGCTGGGGGACGGGTCTGCGTCCGTTCGAGACTTCCATTTCGAGATGAACGAAACTCGAGGTTGGAAGGGGGGAGGTGGCTTGGGAATCGGGGTATGGAGGATAAAGCTTTTTTTCGTATATGCGCGCATCGCCAATTTGATAAAAAATATGCATATGTATAGTGCATAAATATGGTATATAATGACTCCTATTCTACGAATATAAAAATTATAGTATACTTTTCATAGTTTTTGTTTTGTTTTAATCAACTTTTTCTTTCATGCAATTGCAGCGAAATCGTACGTTGAAGATCCACGAAAATTCGTCGTCATGGGTTAATACGGTGAATCTTAAAACACCTACTGGCAAAACAGCTGGGATCGATATCAAAACCGAGGCTCGTGTCGTTCTCTCAACGTTCTTGTAAGCTGCAGGAACACTGTGGGTACACTATGCGTGTTACTTGGATTGTTGATACATGTACACTGGAGATATATAATTCCTAGTTCAACGCAAGAATTTCATATAAATTTTCTCATGGTTTATTTGTAAAAGCGATTATATGACGTTGCTATATATACGTCTACCTTTAGATGTATGTTTACGCGGCAGCGTCTGGCGCGCCGCGTTAAAACTCGTCGTCGTCGATGAAAAATATGGGTAAACGTGCATTCTCGTATCTGCCTAAATTGCGCTAGTTTTATAAATATGCTTTTGTTCTATCGAATGTGTTCTCTAAAAAGCTCAACTCTACTACAATTTAAGGTCGCATGACAAACGAGGGAGAGCGAAAAACAAAACAAAATCTTTATCTTTTCATCTCGTGAGCTTATTAAATAAGATTATTCAAAACGTAATCCACATGTGTTTTGGACGAGTTATAACGCGCATATATCAGGCGCATATTTCTTGGCCAAACGACGTGCGTTTAAATATTCAGCCATGAGGTATTACTTTTGAGAGCGTCTTTCCGCGTACATAGACACGTGTGTCTCTGTTGCGGAGTGAAATTTCATCGTAATTGACCGAACTAATCGATTGCCAGGGGCAATAAATACACATTTCAACTCGGCGGCTCTCGGTCGGATACCACTAAGCGATACTTCTTTCTCGTGTATCCTTGCTCGTGCTCTCTATTTTCCTCTTGCGAACGGAGCTCGGCTCTACACCGGAAAAATTTGTAATCTAAAACTTTCCGTTAAAGGGATAATTTACGATAATTGATTATTGCGCGTGTGTGTGCCTCTGTGTTATTCATTAAAGAAGAACATTTCTACTGTTTTGATCGTGCGAGAGTTATAATTATTGATTCGTATTTGGGAGAGTATATGCAATTCAATTTTAACACAAAGGAAAACGGCTGTTGTTTTGGTTTGAAAAAAATTTCAAGTCAGGAAGTATATATATATATATGTATGTATATAAACTAATTCTTATTATCTCACTTATCTAGTTTCTATGAGTGTGAACAAAATAAACTGCATTTAATTAGAAAAATTTTAAAACTCCTGCCTTACCTTTAAAACATACATATGGTCGCAGCTGCGTTCAACCGTTTATCAATTAAAGAGCTTCTGCGTTACATCTGCTTTTTGTATGAAAATTTCATTATGTCAAGTAGGTTTATAACGATTTAAATTTAATAGTCTTTATTGAGAAAGAGAGTGAGCATTTGATAGAGATAGATGATTTTGGTTTTTTTCAACGATATATAAATGTCAAATTTCAAACGTTAAAAATCAATTGATATTCATATTGATTATGTATAACAAAAATTAACGTGTATAAATAATGTTACCAATAATAATTTTCTTTTTTTTTTCATATACGACCCAAAGCACAACCAATCATTAACATGACTAAATTGAAAGGCGCGCGGTAAAGCGAACACACGTCAAATAGCAACAAAAATTCGCCGAGTCTCTGTGGCTATAGAGAGGCAAATATCGTAGTATCAAGCACGTCATAAGAGCCTAACGAGATTGAAGGAAGGAGGAGCTTGCGGAGGGCCCAGGGCTTAAGCTCTCGACTCGAATGAAAGCTTTTTTTAATGACACTCGCCTCGTAAGTCGACTGCATGGCAAAGTCGTCGGGTGAGATGAAAGGCAAAGCCGGAAACGAGAAAAGAGAGGAGCTGAGCCCAGGGGAAGGGCAAAGGGGCCGGGGGAGAGCTTTTGACGTTGCAGCTTCTTTCATGGCAATCGGCGCGGATCCGTCGCGTTACCGGATGCTCTTCGGCAACTCGGACGTCTTCAAAGTATTTTCCCATTTAGTTTCGCGCTTGAAGTTAATTTTCTCCCACTCGCTGTATATACTCTATGTATACGTGTGTGTGTGTTTTGGTAAAAAGAAAAAAAGGAAAGAAAAAAGGTGGACGTTCACGTGGAGAGAAAAAGTTTTGATTTTTAATTAATCGCGACGGCCTCTCTCGTGCGTCGTCGCCTACGCTGTTAATTATTGGAGAGGAAACCGAGAGTCGTCGTATATCGCGCTTCCTTCGTCGTTTCTCAGATTTTTATAATTTGCGCGCGGCTGAAAAGAAGCACGAGATGTCATAAACTTCGGTCGGACTGTCGGAGAGGCCTGCGGCCGCTTATGAAATACGGGGAGAAGCCTCTCGCGGATTTTACATTATTTCTCGGCTATATGAATTTCATCGATCGTCGATAGGTTGAATTTTCGAAATTTATATGCATTTCGAGCGATAGAACGTACTTCTTTTACGGTTGTTATTTGAACATTAAAATATGAAAAAAGAATTTTTTTTTGAAAAATAAAAGAATTTCATTCTGGAAGAATTGGAAACGAAACAAATTGATCAAACTTTGTTTGACCGGCCGATTAGCTTCTACAAAATATTGGTTAGTATAGGACCGCATAAACTAAACCTACCTCTTTTAAAATCTCTCTATATTTTTCGAATCCTTGCGTCGTAAAACACAATTCCAACATATTAGCTTGAAAACAAAATTTTTGTTTTCCCATCGAGACAAAGCGCACCTCAGGGGGCAGAGAAAAAGACAAAGAGAACGAAGAAAAAAAAAGAAAAAAAATTTATCACCCGTTTCATCCGCCATCCATAATCATAACTATGCAAATTCTTGGGCGACATGTGTATAACGACCGCTGGGCCGAGACACTCTCTCGCGTTTCCATTGCTTACACACACATATATATATATATATCTGCTCTCGTCGTGGCCCGAGTCTTTCGAGCCGAGATTTACGAGGGGACAAGCGTTAAGGCTCGCCCCCCCCCCCCCCCCCCCTACAGCCGACAAGCGCCAGAGCGAGAGGCAAATAATAAAAATAACGTTGTTTACCGGCGGAGAAACGGCGGTGGCGCGACAGTGCCAAACGCTGCTCCCCGCCTCTCTAAAACTGGGCCACACATTGCCATCGCTCTATGCCGCCTCCCCCCCCTTCCGCAAGTACGCACACCCACCCACTCATCCCAGCGAAAAGTTTTGCACTTTGAAAAACATGCATTTTCCTACTCTCTCTCTCTCTCTCTCTCGGCAAACTGTACTGTTATTATGCTCGCAAGCCGATATAAAATCCATCCGGACGATCCGGGAATGCCTCGTAGCTTTTCGGCTCTTTTCGGCGATAGGTATATAGACGCATATGAAATTAGGCAGGCATTTACATTTTTACGGGCTGGGATATATGCGGCCTCTTCGGCGAGTCGATGATGAAGCTTAGCTCTCTATAGCTGAGCTGAAATTCGAATTTCAAAGCGGATATGCATGTATACGGTTATAAGGGAAGGATAACATTTTTTGAAATCGAGCTTGCGCGCGGAAAACGGCTTCCGAGGGAGGGGGAATTATAGCGCGCGAGAGAGAGCGAGAGATGCACCGGCGGAAAATGTTGCGCGGCGGATGCGCGATGGTTTGTAATAAGCGCAGGAAATCCAATTGGCGTGGATATTACGGGTGGACTATATATATTCGCTGCTGTGCTTTATGAATGAAAATTGGACGTGTTTATAAAATGCAACGCCGCGAAATGAAATGTTTTTCGAATATGCTTTATTTTTAACCAGTGTGTCGACGATTGGCTGTTTGTAGGAATATAAAAGGCTGTGGAACTCAATACGCGAATGGAAAATGATGTAATTGATGCTGCTATTGTTGTTTTGCCAATATAACTTTTGTCAAAAAATTTGTATATTTCGATGATTCATAATTTCGCGCATTCGTCGATAAAATAAGTAAAATCAATTCAATTGTCAAATCATCGCACGTCATTAACGAAATTCTGTTGTTGTAACATAAAAAAAGGAAGTCAAAAGTTAACCGGACAGTACATTCCAAACTAGGGGGGAGGATGACCTCGTTAAAATCAAACGGCAAAATAACAGTGCCGCACGCGGAATATATAAATGTGGGTCAGGTGCTGTTAACAAACCAATCCGTTCGATTATAAACGGAGAGAGAGAGAGAGAGAGCAATGAAAGCGAGACACACACGCCGTTTTATATGCGCGGCAGTGATCGAGCCGCTCGAGGAAAGCTCGGGGGGAGCTTTTCGCCTCCCCCCGCGCCAAGTGAATATTCGCGCGTTTATTATTGCCGCTTGCGCGCGACACGCATCGATCGAGTCTAGGCCATTGCTTGAAACTCTCTCTCTCTCTTTCCTGTCCATCAAGCTCGCGCTCGCGGTTTATTTGACTGCGCGCACTCGGATGCCGGAACTTCTTTTTTTCCCGCGAGAGCTTGCGACTACTCTGATTCGGTCATGCGTGGTATAGTCGGAGCAAATATTTTGACGATTAGAGTTTCGATTCGCTCGTTTTTTTTTTGGACTACAAGTCGATATCTGAACATTAATAACGCATCGTGTGGATGTTCGAACGAGAATTAACCCATCGATTTTTATATGGGACGCTAAGCCTGCCGCGTTATGTACTTGCGGGCGATATGAAACTTCATTTATTTCAACTTTTCCAGATTACAGCAGAGACGCGACATATGAGCTCGCTGTATAAAACGAGCCCAGAGAGAGAGGAAAAAATCCGCGTGTTTGCTCGAGAGAGAGAGAGAGAGAGAGAGAGAGAGAGCGATTTTCAATTGGAAATCCATCGGGCCGAGCTGCGACTCTCAGCAAATCGAACGTCACTTTCTCGCGATGCATTCACGCCAGTTCTAAGATAGGGATATAAAGTGTGTGTGTGTCGGGTGTTGGATGTCGGGATATCGCGCGCATAAATCAGCAGTCGTCGGCTCAAAACTCGGGCACGGACGACTGAAGCTCGGCGAAAAAAAAAGACGAAGGAAGAATGAAGCTTGCCCGTCGATACATAAACGTCGAGGCAATTTGGCTTTGATACGACACGCCGGCCGCTCGTGATCGACTCTTTTGAGCGAGCTTTTGCAAAGAGCTTCTCGTCGGATTAATATCTCGCTGGAACGTTGAGTTTTTGTTCCGGATTTGCCTATATGCAAGTTTTGGAATATTTGGTACTGGCGATCTAATTTCTATGGGCTATTGGAGAATCGAGCTTTAACGATCCGTTGGAGCTTTACGGCGCGCGGTCGTTCCGGGCTGTAAAACGGGGAAAACGCAGCCGTCTAATTCGTTTTCGATTTTGAGACCTAAACAGTTGTCGATTCGATCGCAGAGGAAATTAACCGGCGCGTGAATGTGAATGGACTCGTGCATTAGCGAATTTACGAATGTGGGGGAAAAGTCACTGGTCGCGCGCAATAACGATATTCCGGAAAATTTTCGATGTTTGTTTTTCTCGAGCGAGCCTCGTTGATGTGTGGCGCGCGCGCGCGGCGAAATATTGCCCGAAATATCGTTGTAAATATATATTTGGGCGGTATAAGTTTGTAAAGGAAATATTGTCTTTGAAGGTAGAATGTCTATTTTGGAAGGAATAAGCGACGGAAATAGTACTGGCGTTATAATGAGGCTTTTATTTTGGATTATCCTAAAACGAGCGATATTCTGCAGAATCAATACTTTGATTAATGATTCTGACTTTGCTTTTGTGGAAAACTTTGGAGTAATAAATTGAAATATGGTTAGCAAAAGTATCGGTATCGAGTAAAGCCGTTTCACTAAGACGCTGTCGTCATTTGCCGAGTTGTATTACTATACAATTTTTTTTCCCTCCCCAACTATTTAAAGAATGTAAGAAAACTTCGGCGTCGCGATATATTTTTGGAAAGCAACTGTAAAGTCACGTCTTTTTTGACTAACCAAAAAAAAACATATACTCTGAAAAAAATTGAGTTGCCGCATAACGTTACTCGTGAAAAATAGAAACACTATAGGTTTGTTACGGGTAATAACCCGTGTGATTATTTTAGCGTTTAATTACCGCAACTACAAGCAAAAAAAAACAAGAATAAACAAGAACGTAACAAAACTATTACAAAACATTTGAGGACAATATTTATCTAGCTGTTTCTCGGGAGGGTAAAGTCCAATAGCTCTGGCCATCATAATTTTCTCTCTCCGACTAGGGCCGCCTTTCAACAGATATTCGGGGCTAAGTGCTTTCGCAATGGCAGACACATAAGCGCAAGAGCCCGGGCCGTAGGTAAGCGCGGGAATTGTCGTTTCTCCCCAAAAATCCCAAGATCCTCATCCATCATCGGCTCTGCTGCGATAAACACACACTCGCGCGCAAAGAGACAAAGAGTCGAGGCAAATGTTGTTGGGATTAAACGAGGACGAGAGAAAACGAGAATGAGATTTAGCAAAAGAAAGAGAGGGGCATAGAAGAAGGAGGAGGAGGAGGCAACGAGAGGAGGGCGAAAATAGAGCAGCTTATTGGAATAATAATTCAGATGGATGGATGACTCGCTCGGCCCGGCTGACACGTCCCGGCGCTCTCGGATAATTATAGTAACGGACAGTCATGCGCGTGCGTCCCACGTGTGTCTCGTTGTAACAGCCCCCCCACGAATGTACCAGATGTTTACATTCCTTCGACGACGTTAAGTCTCGTTAATCAAAGCTTGCTGACCGCCCCCCGTGCCGTTGGCGCTTCAAAAAAAAAATTCACGTTGATTAACAATCGATCTTGCCGTTTTTACGATTATTTACGTATCATAAATAACGGGAGCAACGGCCAAAATTAGGGCGAGTGACGCGGGCATCAACGCCGGCGTAATGATAAACATTTTAACGTAATAGCCTTACATAGCGGACGCGCGCGTTAAATGATTATTCAAATCCACGGCTTAACAGGCCCCGACAGTTGACATATTCGCATGGGCTACAAAACTCGCGGGAGCTGTCCTGCGCGATTGTCTCTCTGTCTATACATATAGGCGCAGCAACCTTGGGGGGGGGGGGGCAAAAAGGGATGATCTCGGGCGCGGAGAGGGAATGCGCTCTCTCGCGATAATCGCTCTCGCGAATTTCGTATAATTAACCAATTTCCCCGGTCAGCGAGTTAATTGGCGTATCCAGCTTTAATTAAAGCGCCGCGCGCCCGCCCCAGTTCCCCCCCCCCCCCCCCCCCGCGCACCTGACACGTCTCTCTAATTCTATTGCGCCGCGTAATAATGACGATCGCGATGATCAAATTTTTACTCTCTTTTTTTGAAGCTTATCCACGCGAGCTTCCGTGCGGTTAATCGCGTCGGGACAGACGAATCGTCGAATGACAAAAAAAGGTCGCGAATCGGCTTTATTTCGCCGAAATATTTCCAATGTGCGCGCGCTCTCGTCGCGAGAGAGAAGCGTAAAAAGCGCGCGCTGCCAACTCGCGCGTAATTCGTTATCGAGTTTCAATGGGGGAAAAACGCTGGCTCGCGCTTTTATTTCGCCATTTTTTTCCCTCTCCGCCGCCGGAAAAGGCCCTTTTTTTTCATTCGCGTTCGTTTTGGCCTTTCCTTTATTGACCCAAACGCGTAGCATTTCTTCTCCCCTAACCCCTGTAATTTGATTTTTCATCGGATTGGCGAGTTACCATCGCGTTTCGCTCCAAATCAAGCGAAGCGATATCACATCGATCACTCAACTCTCTGTCGACACTCGTCACCGGTAACGTCGAAACGTGCGTAAGTTTCGCTGGCCGAAGAAGCTTCTCTCGAGAGCTGCTCGAAATTGCGAATCGATCTTGGAAATAACTCGCGGCTGCTGCTATTGTCCAAGTGCTTTCCCTCGAGCAATGGTATATTGCTAATGGTTTGCGGTTGAAGTGTGTAAACGCCGTTAATTAGTTAAGTTTCCGGCTGTGGGAGTGGCTAAGGCGGGCCCGTGGTATTCGGGAGTCGCGCGAGCCGCCTGTAATAACATAGCTCCGCTCGAGACTCGCTCGATGTTATACGAAACTTTGGCCTGCGCGAGTCAGAAAAGAAGGAGGGGGTGAACTCCGAGGTATGCTGATCGCCTCTTCTGTCCTAGGATAATCGGAAGCTTCGAATCGCGAGAAAGAGACAGTGTATTCCTGCAGTCAATTTGTTAGCACTTGAGTTTCAGCGCTGAAGTTGATTTACTTGAAAATTAATGACCGACAGTGTAGGACGACTATTTCTTTAGTTTTTTTAAAAAAAAAGAAGTCTTAAAAAGTCGTTAATATCGCTTGGAGAAAGAAGAAAATCATAGTGATAAATGAGTTTACGCGAAGTCGAGCTTATTTTTTCGTGAAAAAAAGAGTGAGAGCCGCGGAAAAGAGAGCATTATCATCAATTACGGTAAAGCGTAAAATATAATCTCAACGCTTACTTTCATTAATTACACATCAAACTCCCGGTGAAATCACACGCGATGTAGTACCTATAGACAAAGTATACGCGCGTTTGAAATTCTCCCTCCGTCGGATTAAAAAAATTTTGCTCCAGTTTCTCGCGTCAAAGCTTCTCGAAAAAGTATATATGCGCCACGCGGTGTATCCTAAAATTTTAGGAAAACCCTTTCGGGCACAAGCCATAAAAGTGTGAGCGACAAAAAAGAAAACTCATCCATCACAAAAACGTCCAAATTTACCTTCTTTAGTTCGAAGTAGGTAACGCGAAAGCTCAAAAGTCAGATAGAGAGAGAGAGAGAGGGGGGAAACCCTTTGAAGTCGACTTCGCGGCAACTTCTCCGACACAAACCCGAGATAGAGCAAATGAGTATGGCCTGAGGGGAAGGGGCATCAAATAAGACGTCCTTCCAAGTGTCTCTCAAGGCGTATCGTCTTCGCGCCCGACAAACTCAGCCGGTTGACCGCTGTTGGCACGCGCCCCAAATTATGTTCCGTTTGACATGTCCCACCACACGATGCTCTCGAATTTTCGGGCCCTTCGTTATGTCCAATCAAGGTGCGGTATGATAAATTGGGACAACGGTTTTTTGATTTTTTTTTCACGAGATGTTAAGTAGTAGCTTTTCGGATTACAATTTAAAAAGACTGTATTTTAAGAGTTCATTAATATTCATATTTTGTTGAATTTTAACCGCATTTCAAGTGCATATTAACCTTTCAAATGAGTTTAAAAACTCATAAAATTGGCTGGACGACGGTGTAAATAAAAGTCGATAAATTATACGGAAAGAAAAGAATACGCGCGAGAGAGACTTGGACACTAGAATTGCAGAAACAACGCTGGCCTAGTGAATGCAGGCGTCGGAACGCATGGAAAGCAGTAATATCATAGCCCTGGAAAGCGTATCGAAATAACCTTTGTCAAGCTCGCTTTACTGCTCTCCGCGTTTCAGTATATGCGAGCCATGCGTTACGAGCTGCCGGGTTTTCGAGTCATTTATAATTTTCTTATTAACAATTGTTTACGTGGAAAAGCGAAAATGGCGCGGTTGCATATTATATGTGGCGCAACGTTATTTTGAGAATTTTCCAATGTTGCACTCTGCCCCGATATTTTAGATGGGAATCGTTTTCGTTATATACTTTTGACTTTTTCCAGCTTTTACAAAAAGTTTAAAAGATATATATGCAAATTTCGCGTTACCCTATGCTAGCGTAATGCTTAAAACAAACAGCATTCTTTTTTAAAGCCCGGAGGAGCTTTAATTCACGTGACCCCCAACGTTGCCTCTCGTCTCTCTCTCTCTCGTATTTATCTATCCCCACGAAAATAAAACGTCAAATAAACGTTGGACACGGCGCAAAGCAAGGCCGCGCGACCGAGGAGGAGAAAAAATCCTCCTCCTCTCCCCTGCAAAAATTAAAAATAAAAGCCAAAAATATTATGTATATAGCAAGTTTCGCGCTGTTAAAATACCCTTATAGCCGTTCGCACCGGAACTCCCCCCCATGCGTGTGCTTGCAAGCTCGACTATTTTTTTGCTTGTGTAAACACAGACGAGAGAGAAAGAGAGGTGTCCTCTCCCCAAATATCACGATCCACGTGGAACGGAATTTCCGGGGCGTAGCAACGTAGCTTTTTGAGCTTTTTTAAAAAGCCGAGGCCGTGAGAGAGAGAGAGAGTGAGGTCTCGCGCTGGTGAACGACAGCATTATAGCAGCGAGCGCGCTATGCTCTAAGGGAAGGGAGAAGACTGTGTGTACCTCGCGCTGCCTCTCTCTCTCTCTCTCTCTCTCTCTCTCTCTCTCTCTCTCTTCCACTTTCGCTTCTTAGCGTTGCTACGCTGGAGGTTATAAAAGTTATCCCCTGCGATCACCGAGGCGCTAGTGCTAAGCGAGTTGTCTTGCCGACGCGACAGCGGAGTGACCGAGAGAAACAAGATGGTTAGTGCGTGACGTTAATGTTTTTATTTGTTTTTTCTTTGGGGGGCGGGGGCGGGGGGATTAACGGATCGGGATGATTACCGATGCTCCAAATCTCAAGGGATAAGGAGTTGGGTGTTGTTGTGATGGGCCTGTGTTTTTTTTCGTTACTGTATTTTGAGCGTATGTTATAAGATAATCCAAATCTGTTCTATAAATTATAATCATGTCTTATATTGTACAAATTTTTGTTTCAGGACGAGGAACAAGTACAAAGTAAGTAAATTGTCTTTTCTATCGATCTCCAATGAAAAATCCAAATTTAAAAAAAAAAGAAAACTAAATTTCATCATGAAATCACCAGTGCTGAGGCGCGCCTTCTCCATGTTCGACTCGACAAAGTCGGGGACGATCGAAAAAGAGAAAGTCCGGACGATCCTGAATACCCTGGGTCACACGTTCGACGATCACGAATTAGACGTGATGCTGAAAGCCGAGGACGTCGAAGGTAAGGCTTCGATTTCACTCTAATTACCCTCCTCTATCATGGAGCCCTTATCTCCGCCATGTGAAAAGAGAGACTCGGTATTAACAAAAAAAAAGAGAGAAAAAGCTTCGCTTCTATACTGTCTTTCCATTCGGCTTTTCTTTCTCCGATACTAAGCTCCTTAAAGAATCTCGCGCAACAAGACTATCTCGAATACACTGCCGGGCCCCGTCTCCTGCTGAGTAGAATATTTATCTAAAGCCCGGAGGGACTAAAAGAGAGAGAGAGGGAGCAATAGACGCGCCGAGCGGGGGGGGGATTCGATCTTCCTCTTTGAGTCTTCTCTCGTATATGGCGAACAAAGCACGCTGTAGCTCTTCTCTGGATTCGATTTCTATATATACGTGTATATCTTACCCTTCGTCGATTTTGTATCGATGAAGAGCTAAGGGGGAGAAAGAGAGAGAGAGAGAGAGAGAGAGAGAGAGAGAAGAGTTGAAAAGACGTGCAGCGAAGAGAGAGAGAGAGATTTGGGTCGGCAATCAACTCAGTCTTTTTCCGATTTCCAGCCAGTTAAAGACTTGGCGAACGGGGCTTGCTCCGTCTCGCGTTCTCCTCCGAAGCGCCGGATTATATAGCGCATTAAAAAAAAAAAAGAGAAGAGATGATGATATCTCGAGATATATTTTCTGCTTCAAAGGGCATCCATCGCGAGTTCAAACTGGGTTAATGAATTTCGAAAATATTCTCTCTAGCTGGGGCTTTCTCGCTTGTTAAAATTTTCAATGAAATTCGAATGTGGCCGTTGAAACGCTGCTTATACATTTATAGCGTTTATTTCGTAGACAGTTTTGATGCGTCGCGCTGAAGCCAATTTCGCGTCCAACTAACAAATTCTCGGTATAGGCTTGTGCGCTAAAACAATTTCGACTAATCAGGTCAGAGACTGGGAGGGCACTTTGGACAAAGGTAAACGCAGAGAGAAAATTTACCGAGGGCCAAACAAAAAAAAAAGAGAGAGAGCCAAGAAAGGATAAGTTAATCTTCCGTTAACGCGGTAAAAACATTACAGTTTCGCTAATTTCCGCGCCAAATGGGAGCATTAGCGCTAACGATTACCGGCCCTGCGGAAAACCTCGGCGCGACAGCTACGGGGGAGCCCGTTAAGGGCTCGGAGGCTAAAAACTAAAGCTCGGCTATCGAATAATGTCGCGTCTACGGCTACTCATTGCGGCAAGGCTTAATGCACTGTAGGGGTATTCCCCCCCCCTGTAAATAAATACGGCCCGCTCGACAGAGCAAGAGAGAGAGCGGAATAACTCGAAGGGGCTATTTCGGGTCTGCGGAGCTTTTCGCGTCGTCGAGAATTCGCGCGCGAGCAACCGCTGGAGCTGCTGCTGTAAATTGGGCTGTCAGTTGTTGTTGATTGCTTTTATGATTGCGTTTTATGTGCCTACTCCTCTCTTTCTCTTGCCGCTCTGCCACGCCGAGAGTTTTTAGAGGGCTCTCTGGGCTTGCAAGGCCGAATATTTATTGAGGCTGAGGGAAAATTTATATCGCGGCATTAAGTTATTTTCACGGGTTTTGCGAATGTGTAGCTTCTATTTTTACGCAAAACGCCGACCGAGTGAATATTTTGTCGCGCGGCGGCACTCGAGAGAACCCGCGCGCGCGCGGGAATGTAAGAGCAAAAGTGAGATTAAGCGAGAGAAGCTCTTGTTATTCGGCAACTCGGAATAAATAGATCTTTAATGTTTTTCTTGCGCAATTCTCGTATTACACGAACAGCCGAGCGCGTATTCCACGCGAGTTCGCCGTGAAAATAGATTTATTTATTTATTGTTTTTTTTAATTTTCAAAAATAGACTTTTCGAAACGCGCAATATTTTCATTTGTCCCATGGCTCGTTTATTTTTCAAACACGCGGCAATGTCAATATTCCCCCGCGCAAAAGCTATGAATAACTTATTAATGCTCGGGAGAACATTTTCGGAGGATCGGAAGGTAAACGAATTAGCTCGCATGAAAAACGCGACGGCGCACAAAGCCAGCTTTGCTGCACATTCCCGGAGCTTTGAGAAATTTAAACCGTCTTTTGCGATGGAGAAATCTCATTCGATTTCGTATCGTAAAAAGCAAACCGACGCATTCCAAAATCTTATTAATTGTCTCGTGAAATGGTCGACGACAATTTCAACTGTCTCTCCTGTGTGTGTGTGTGTGTACTTTTTATTCTTTTGCACAGCTGCAGTAGTCCTGCGGCATACTGCTGGATAACATTAAGCGCGCGAGAGTTACATGCTTAACAAGAGCCGACAAGGCCGACGATAATCGGTTAGAATTTAATCTCCGGAGTTAAATTACTGCCTCGAACGAGAGAGAGAAAGCTCTCTAGCTCTCGCGTTCGATTCTTTTAATCGCATTGTCTCTGCCCTGTTGTTTTTCATTACACAGAGTAAGGACGGCGGCTTAGTTACAAACGGTTCGCATCAATGGATGAAATTGAAACGATGTGTTTACAGGTACTGGGGTATTAAATTTCGATTCGTTCTATCGAGTCGCCTGTCACTTCCAAGAGGAGGACGACGAGGCCCTGCAGAAAGAGCTCAAGGAAGCCTTTCGCCTTTACGATAAGGAAGAAAAGGGATACATACCGACGAGCTCGCTGCGCGAGATACTCCACGCCCTCGACGACCAGATAACGCCTGATCAGATGGACGGCATGATCGCGGAAATCGACACCGACGGCTCCGGCACTGTTGACTTTGACGGTAATTATTTATTTGCCTGGTGATGGTACTTTGAGGGACGATACTTTCTTTTTTTTTTTTAATAAGTTACGAATTATAAACCATAATTAATATAAAGTACGAGTGAACTTCTATATTGAGTTTCGAGCAATTATGGAAACAATATACAAACACTAGCGAACGAGCTTTGCGCCCCAATTATTCGGCCATAACACAGGCTGTAACAGTTTTAATAGCGCTCCGACGACTCCTAGGCTCGTACTTTTGTTTTCCTCTCTTTTATTTTTTCGTGCAATTAATAAACAGCGACTCCTCGACTTGACTTTATGTTACGCGCGCGTAGCGCAAGGTATCGCTCAAGTGGATGCTTCGAAGAGTAGGCGAGGAAGGAGGTTGCGCCTGCGTCGCGAAGTCCGTTAAGTGTCGGTGGGAAGAAAAAAAAAAGGGTCGAGGGAGTGCGCGCCAGTCCCCGAGTGTCGTCAGTTTTCTCCCACTCGCTTTTTAGCCCCCCCCCTCCACTCTAGTTTCCCGCGGCTTAGGCGCCCAACAAAAGAGCTACGTCTCTCTGTGCGTTGCAATTTTCCGACCTTTTCTTCGCCTTTTTTTTTGCTTTTTTCTTTTATTTTTAATTGCAAACCCGCTATTTTCTGGCTGGTTATAATCTCCTCTCTTTTTTTTCGCACGAGCTTGACATAAATAAAAGAACGGGAACGTTATTATAAAATATATATGGAGGCACCGAGCAAAACTGGCGCGGCAGTCGATATTTTAATTATGAATTTTCCTATCATATCGGTCAAGTTTACCGATGACGGGCTGGCAAGGGAAAAAAATCTTTAAGCTCTAATATCATTCTTCAGAATACTTTCTCAAGAGGGTTATCTAAAGAGAACAAGAGGTAGGAATAGACGAGGCGAAACGAGCTGGCCCAGGCTTTCCACCTTTGGCTTGACCCATTTGTGCTCGTCCTCTTACCTTAAAGCTACCGGTAACTCGCACTTTGGTGTTATAACGCCGAGGGGGTAAAAAAAAAGAGAAAAGCTACAATGGGAAAGCGAGAGAGACTCTCGATAGTTTGTCGAGAAAATAAATTTTTGATATTTCTAGAGAGGAGCGGCTACGATGCGCAGGAGTGGATACACTTGAGAATTCAATCTCTGATGATTATTAAGTTAGACGCTGGGAAAATATTTCCGAGTTTTGATTTCGGATAGAAATAGTGCTTAGGCGTCGTTTATTCCGTTTGAAAATAACGTCGCGAGATTCGTTGAGCTTTTCAACAAATATAAAACTGTTATTAATTTTTTTCTTGTTTCTAAGCTCGATATGAAGTTTTTATTTACTTGCGAGATGCGATATTAATGAACTTTCCGATCGATACTTGACGTTGTTGAATTAAGATTTAGTATTCATTAAAGGTATTCTTATTACGTGAAGTTATTCTGCGATTCGATAAAGTAAAGAAGTTGCTTGCTAAATAATCTCTACGTAAAAATTTGTTATAAAGAATTGGAGATTATTGAGAGCTATCGAATTATTTAATGAACGTATCGCGTAAACTTTTGTAATCAAGCAATATTCGTTAATTAAAACTTCAGCGTTCATTTTAAAGTTTTTTTGAAAGGGCGGACGACGTGCACTATAAAAAGTGGAAAGTAGAAATTTTCAAATTAACTTTTCAAAAATTTCATTGCAACACATTTAAATAGCCACTTCAGAGGTAAATTTTTCATTCGTTTTATGCACTTTTAATTAATAAAATTTTCACCAATCGCTTTCTCGATCGTCATTCAGCGAAATGCTAACTTTATCGAATATTTTTAAGTGATATAAAACTCATAATACAGCGTGCAATATAATTAATTTTTTTTTCATTTATTTGCAGAATTCATGGAGATGATGACTGGAGATTGAAAATATACAACATCGATTGTTGCTATTACTCAACGTATTTTGCATATACATCTTTATTTTATTTATACATGTATTTGTGCATGAAGAGCGCGTGATTTTTACGTAATAAATCCCTCATTATGTTATTTTTTCATTGAACTGTGCATAAATTATTTTTATACATTTATAAACAATTTTTGTTATGTAATATATGATTACTACTAGATATATTTTATTCTAAAAAAAAGTGTACGTTAAATATTAAAATTAAAAATTATTGATACACTGAAAATTGGTGGTATGTACTGTTACTCTGTAGTAATGCGTCAACGATCACAATTTAATTTACAAGTTAAGATAAATCAATTGTTACTTTCATTACACACTGTTTTGCACGTACTTTAAATTCTTCACTTAACACGACAATCAAAATTCTGAAAATGCATTAAACAATAAAAAAGGCATTTTCCCACATACTTCGAGACTAAAATATTGTTTTCGCACGAGTAAAACTTACCAACTGTACCAACTTTTGTATCTTAAACTTCCGTTTTAAAACTTTTTTTTTTCACTTTACTTTCTTTGCGCTTTTTTTTCTAGACTAGAAAATCTTCTGCAATTCTAAATCTTGTGAGCATTAAGTGGTTGAAGAGCTTGGAATTCTTTCGAAATTTAAAATTCGTTTATTTTTATCATACCAATTCGAATGCGATAATGAAATTTTTTCAATTGATTTCAAGGATCAGATCAAGCTTAAAATATTAAACCAATCGACTAATGCATTTATTAATCAAAATTCCCGTAACAATTATAAACATCAAGAACAAAAACCACATAATCCAAAATACAATAAACAAACGGTAAAACTACTCCAAAAGCACCAAACTCTTACATCTTATCAATCTCCTCTCTATACACATAAACAAAACAAAACAAAAAAAAACCCAATGTCCTTTTTCGACCCCCTTCAATTCCAAGCAGTCTCGGTAAATCTCGAGAGCGAGCGTAAGGTCATCCGTTCGCATCTTAAATATTCATCGAGTTTCGTCGCGAGCTCGATTGCACAGTCTCGGGATATCGCGTGTGCGGCGCGAGAATAGGAGCTACAGTTGGAAAGTGACTAGTCTCTGTCTACTCGGTATAACGTTCGGCAAGCGCTAACGACTCGGGCGAGCCTGCTTTATATATCGTTAACGGCGAGGAGAGAGAGCTTTCGATTTTCAGCGTGAATTTCAGCGGCGCACGCAACTCGTTACGTAACTCCCTGACTCTCGCACGCGCGCCTAATGGGATGTGGAGGGCAGAGAGGGACAGGTTAAGTGTCGGGGCGAATATCGTGTGTGCCGCGCTTAATTGGATGAGCCCAGGGCTTGGCAGTTCGCGGGAGTTGTGCGAAAATGTGTGCCCCCCCCCTGATCCTCTCTGGATCTATCGCGCCTGGCCTTTCATTTATGTCTTCATTTGTATGTGTATACGCGGAGTGCCGAAATGAATCGTTAAATTATTTGCCGGGAGGTGGTAGCCGAAATCAAATTGAGACAGGTAAAATTTTCGAGCTTTCCGTATGGTTGTTCGGATAAAGTGGTTTCCATTGGCGCAAATAATGGCACTCGAATTTTACGTTCTGCAATTATGCAACGGCGTTTTATTGGGGGCTCATTGATTATCCTCGACTTTGTGAAGCCTAATGCGATTATGTGAGCCCTGTACAGCAGAACCAAGTCCATCGGAGAGCAGTTTATTGCCCGATTTGTTTTTATTACACGCACGCGAGCCTCAATTATTGTAAGTTCATTAACAAACCCTCTCACCCGGTGAACAAAGAAACGAGAGAGGAAAACAACAAAGTTATAAGAAAAACAGGCTCGATCGTATACCCGGTACATATACATATATATCTCCGGCTGTTTTCGCGGGCCAAAAAGCTCGGGCGCATCGCTTACGTAAATCACGCGCCAGCGAAAACTTCCGCTTACACGGGCTCTCTCTCTCTCTCTCTCTCTCTCTCTCTCTCTCTCTCTCGTCGAACGAATGGCGAGTTTGAAAAACGGGGCCGCTAAGCTCGCTGCCGTATATTACGTCTCTCTGCTCTCTGAAATAATAATGCACTGGCGAATTCGTCGTCGTCGTCGGGTGGGGTAAGGAGGCGGTGGTGGAAGAGAAACGAGAGGGAGAGAGAGTTGGGCCGAGGAGTGCAAGGACGATTAGATATCAGAGAGTGGCGCGGTGGAGGGCACAGGTCGCGCCGAGCAGCGACGCTATCTCCGCGCGCGACTAGCCCGCCGCGGGAGATTAATCGACTTCAACTGGCAACGGATGTCCGACGGGGTTATAAGCACGCGCTTGCTTATCGAGCTGTGACGACTCTCGATTTCACTCCATCTCTCTCTCGTTGTGTCTCTCGCTCTCGCTTTTTAAACGTATGTTTTTGCTAATGGCGTATATAGATTTGAAATCACCTGTCGATAATTAAATTCCTGTAAAATATTACGTATATAAAAAAGGAAATAGTAAAACGTAAGCTCGAAGTAAAACCAATTTATTTTGCGATCGTTAAACGTATATACGCGAAAGCTCAGCGCTTTTATCCTTTTAAGAAAAATCCCTATTCCCCGAGGCAACAATCAATCATCATAATTGACCCTTTTCGTAATATCGACCTCATTTTCACCTCGTATAATAAAGAAAGAAAGAAAGAAAAAATCAATTTCGAATAGCATAAGCTTTCCCTCTCTCCGGCTTTACTTTCAAGCTCACCCACCAACCACTTCGTATATGCGTTCACCTTACCGTCCCATTTTCGCCATTTCCGTCTCTCCTATTATTTCCCCCCGGCTTTAAAGCCATATTCGGCCTCGCGGCTATCCAATAGGCCGATACGTGTACACTCGGCGCTTATCGCCCATCAGAATTATCGATCATATAGGCGAGCGACAGAGGTGGCAGAGGGAGAAACGAGTCGCGAGCTAAGCAGCGACGGAGACTCTCTTTATCGCGAGCTGACATCTGCGGACGGTTTCGATTTTGTATATAACCAAGTGACAGGCTGCCCGCCTATCCTTGCGCGTGTTCTTTTTAATTATGGAGCAAGCCGGGAATTCACGCGCGTAAGGGAAGGGGGTTGGCGTAAAAGCCCAGGGCTGCAAGCTATTACGCCTTGCTGAGGATGGGTATATGTGTTACGCTAGTTTGCTCGCTATACGGCACACTTTTCCGAAGCGACTCTGGCTGTGTCATCGGTAAACTCGTGAATAAACTTCGCGTTCTTCGCTCGATGAAACTAATGGCACGTGGAAACGCTTGTGAACCAGCCCGTCAAAATTTATTCGGGCGTCGAGTCTTATCGGGACGAACGTGCGTACACGCGCTAAAGTTATTATAATCGAGCGTCAACTTCCGGTCGGAAAAAAACTTTGGAAGACCCAATCAAGCTCTCTTTCTGTACATGTACGAACGTGTGACAAGTATAGAAGCAGAGTTTCAGCCGACCGAGAGAGAGAGAGAGAGAGAGAGAGAGAGAAAGCTCGTAACAGAGGTATACGAGAGTTTGGTGGCAATTATGCAGAAATCGCGGTGTTCACTCGACCTCTCTCGACGACTCTCGCTTGCGAGAGAGAGAGAGAGAGAGAGAGAGAAAGAGAGAGAGAGAGAGAGAGCAATTATATCGCTGTATAGGGTCCGCATCTGCCGACGACGGGGGCCGCAACGAGCAGTTGTGTACACACACAGACACCTGAGAAATTTTCTCCGGCGCGCAAACGGAACGTGTATACACACAGCGATATCGCTGGATGTAATTTCTTTCTCCCTTTACGGTATATATGTATACACCTACATAGACAGAGAAGTGGGAGTACCTGCAGGGCTGCAGCCGAGATTATGTATCTGACCTAAAACGATCTAGGGCTGGTGATATAGCGCCCGCGCGCAAACCTCCGCTTTGCTCCCCTCATCGCGGCTATGTTATTGCGTTCTATTATGGCTTACGCTCTCTCTCTCTCTCTCTCTCTCTCTCTCTCTCTCTCTCTCTCTGGTCTTAAATTACGCCCTGACGCCTTGCTGCGAGATTAAGTTATGCTCTCCTGCAGTAACGTCGTCCCGTTGCTTTACCAAATTCTCGGTTTATCCATATTTTTATTTATTTATTTTTATATTTTTCAAGCTTGCCGGCAAGTCGATTTTTATTTTCCGTTTATACATATATTTGCGGCTATTTAAAGATTCGCGTGTTTCATCGAACAATCTAAATCCGACCGAATAATAGATTGGCATCGAAATTTAATAACACCGTAGAAATTTTTGTTATTTTTATAAAACTCTAAGAACGTCGAGAGAAGTCGGTTATTCGCGTATATACAATAATATAAAACGAAAAATCTGGTAACCGCATTAGATCAAATTGATCCGGGGAAGCTGAACGCATCTGGGCTACAGAGAGCTAGAGAGCTAGAGAGAGAGCGTGGAGGGGTGGAAGAAGAAAAACAGAAAGAGAGAGAGAGAGAGCTGCAAGTGGAGCGGCGGCGTTCAAGCAGTTCCGCTGGGCGTTGTATACAACCGAAGCATTTCCTGCATCCCTCCCATCGCAATAATCCACTTCTCAGCCGGAGCCAAGAGCTATACACCGCCCGCGTATACTCCCCGTGCGCGCGGGCCCCTCCATCTCCTTTGCCGATAATCCACAGAGTCGGACTGTACAGTCGCGCGTGCACGCGACAGAGTGAGATAGAGAGAAGGGAAAGTGGGTCGTTATATATTTGTCGCGAATATTGCGAGAGCGCGTTTGGAAAGAAAAAAAAAATGTAATGCTAAGCGGCCGCGGGGATTAGTCGATCGCTTCTCGACGGAGCTCGCGTGAAAGAGGATGAAGGTGGTGGGGAGGAACAAAGCGCTTTCAGGCTAGATTGCACGACGATAACCGCCTGCTTTTTTTTCCCTCCAACTCCGAGATAACGATCTCTCGACTGCAAGTTCGAGTTATGAAGTTTCTTTTATTTTTTATTTTAAAAAGGCTCGAGAGCCTTCTGTATATATTCGCGTTTGCGAATATATAATGTTTCCTGATTTTGCGCACGGAATAATAAACTGTTGAATGTGTGTAAGGAAAAAGTAAAAAGGCCGTAATTGTCATGTGCGCGAGAAATTGGCGAAAGGTATGTAAAAAGGAACGGCAAAAGTTTGCGCACGCGACCGCCGCATCACGTGTGCCGACTTGCTCCGCTGATGTTTTTCACGCGTTTTTATTAAATTAGCGCGTTTTGTTGTTCTTTTTTTTTCCGTTCGTCGAAGTTTACTAATTGGCGACAAAAAAGCTTGCACACCTGTCACACGCGCGAAGGGTTTAACGAAATAATCAGAGCTGGCGCGATTTTCCAAATTATAATTAAATTAAACGGCAAACCAATTACAAAACCGAGTTCCTTACGTAAACATCACGTTTCAAAAATTTTCTTCTTCAATTAAATTCTCAATCGAAAATCGCTAAGAAAAAAAAAATTAAGAAAATGTCAAAGTATCCGTTTTTGTCCCTCTCACTTGGAACTTTCGACTCTCTGTACATTCAGACCCACTCGGACTTGGCAGCGAAAGTTTCCCAGGTTCAGCGAAGGCTATTTCGCTACCTAGTTCGGACCGCCGGCGACTCTAGTTCATCTCTTCTAGCCTTTCCTTCCATTCTCCTTCTGCTCCCCCCCTTTGGCCAAACTTTCATTTGATCGTTCTCGCGAGCGAGAGACTCCCGGAGAAACCGCTTAGCAAGGGATCAATAAGCTAGGGAGTCTCTGCCAGGAAAATCCTTGAAAAATTTATACCCTCCCCCCCCCCCCAAAAACTCGTCGTCGACGGGCTTTCTCGAACGACTCTCCTCGGCCTACGATTTTCCGATTCCTCGAGAAATCGTTTTAAACAGCCGCGAAATATTTAACGAATCGCGACATTTGGAAATCGAATCGATAAGATTCGCTTCTTTTTTTCTCGCCAGTCTCGGTAAAAGCCTTTCTCTACCCGCCGCAATTCGCCTTGAAGCAGCTGCTTTGAAATGTCCTGTCTTTACTTCGGTAATGGAAAAGGCCGCGGTCGCTCCGAGTGAAATAATCCCTTAGAGTTGCAGGCGCGCCACTTTAATCAAAATAATCATTCGGACCCCCCGCCAGTCCGGCAGTTTAATTTAATCAACTTGATTTTTCAATGGCGCGCTCGGCCTGCGTTTCGACCTGTTTTCTCCCGCGTATAAACAGTCCACTTGCGAGCGATTGATACTCGGAGTACTGCCTGTTTCTCGTAAACAGACGCCTGTGCCTGTCAACATCTCAGCAACATGGTTTTCTTGTTCTTTTCTTGATGTTTTCCTTCGATTAGCTTATTGCCGACGTTCGTTTTCTTTCACCACGATCATCGACGCGTTCGAACATGCTCGCTCGATCTTCCAAGGTAAAGCAGAACATCGAAAGTGCTTTCGTAGCTCAACAACAGCTCTCGCTTCGAGAGGATCGAAATACCGTTAATCATTAGAATCGAGTTATAGCGCGAAATAATTCAGTTTGTCGAAGCCAGAATTGCTCCTCGGCGGTTCGTCGAGAGAGAGAGGCACTCTGGGTCGAAGCCCCGATTTGGCCCGGGCGCGTACAGGACTCGCTCGTCTCTCATTCGAATTACCCATTTTTATCCAGCTCCATCGAAAGCAACCGCATCGGGGGTCTTAGGCGGCCCCCTGCAAGTGTCAGTGCACTTGGCAATAGAGCGTGCTCAGGCACGTGGATTCCGACTTGCTACTCCACGCTGAAGGATTAATAATTAACGGCCAGTGCCGAGTAACACAGCGCGGCGTTGTCTCTCTATATACTCTCCGGCTCTTCGGTGGAGGAGAGAGGCCGAGGGCAGCGTTGCAACTGCCACCTGGGCCATCGATCGAGGGGCTCCGCCGCTTGTCGAGCCCTAGCTAGCTCCAACTTGCGCTATATATCCTATTCCCGTGATACGTGCTGTCTCCCTTTTACTCCGCTTCTCTTCCTCCCTCTCTCTCTCTCTCTCACTCTCTCTCGACCTGTCTTCGTTTCTCTGGGCTCACGCTGTTCTGTTGCCGAGTCGGTGTGCTCTATACGTGTAGATGCGCTCGAAGCTTTCTTTGTTTTTCGATTTTTGGGAGCGTTCCACGACTGGTCCCAAAAGCAATTTGACTATACGGACTTTTTTTTGTTGTTGCTCGATCTTTTTGGATTGACCATTTGTTTTGCTTAGCTGTAGAAAAGGAATTGACGAGACTGCTTGATTGTTTGGATTATTTTTTAAAAAACATTTAGTGGTCGTTGATGCACGTGCGATTTCCAGATACTCCTGGGATATCCGTAATTTACGGGGATTGATAAATCAGCTCACTCGGATACAACTAAAAGCGAACAAATTTAAAAATCGTTTGTCATTTTCTTTCGGCCTCGAGCCAGGATTATTCGCCTTGGGGGAGTTGAGAATTGCCAGTCCGCTGGACTAGTCAAGAAGCCTAAGGCCCTGGAGAGTCGTTCGAAAATTCGAAACTTTGGAATTGCAGGCCAAGCCAGAGATAAGATCCAAAATCCTGAAAACGAGAATTTGCATTTTCGAAATTTAGATCGATGGTAGTTTAAACTTTGACGTATATATATGCATCGCGAACGCTGGATAAATTAATGCTCGACTTCGAATTTGATTATTCGCGTAGTGGTTGGGTTTGAAAAAAAATTTTTTTTTTCCAATATTTCAATGGTGTGCGTGGCAGAGCTTTTTATTTATAGGGCTACTCCGAGTACGCTAAAATATTAAACTTTTTTTCGCTACAGCTATAGAGCCGGCGTGAATAATTAACCGGCCACGTTATAAGTAAGCCATCAATCTCTCCGTCGGCATTATTTCAGGCAAAGTCATATAACTCAATAGACCGGTTGGCAATCCAAGAATGTCAAAAGTCCGACTATTGTAACGAGGACGGGGCGAGTGCAATATATATCGAGTTCAGCTGGATGTAACGGCGCGCTCAGTCTACGTCAGCATCTAATTAATGCGCTCTATAGGGACGGTTACGTTAATTTCGATCGCTCGCGGATAATTAACGTAAGTGAAATAGCCCTATCTTTTTCGTTATTCATAAACCTCCGATTCGATAATTTGTTAACGTATACGTTGGCCGCGATTAATAATTTTCCAAGCGATCGTTAATTTAAACGATAAACAGGCATATTACGTCGAGCCCGAACTTTCGGTAATTAAATCTTCTACAGTCGTTATTTAAGTCCTGGAAACAACCAAACGACGAACGAAAGCTTTCAAAATTTTCAACGGAAAAAGTATATCTCGGACTCGCCGGCGTAGCCATTTATCCGAGACGTCACGCCAATAAAGCAAATACCCCGTGAAATTTTTCAGCCGGCAACTAGAGCGTAAAGAACGAGTGAGTTGCAGGGGGGGTATATAGGCTGGTGCATTCACCTCCCCTCCTTTTTTTCATCTACCAGTCCATTAACGTCGCCTTCAACTTGTTCCCGCCGCCTAGCCACACCTAAAGCCTCGTGCCCCAGGTAATCACCTCGATTCATTTTGCCGATTTATCTTTTTTTTTTCTATAATAGACGAGAAATTAGATGGGGGAGGGTAGAGTTCCCTTTGCTCGAGACGTCAATGTCATCGGGGACACTTTTATCTCGGGCTAATGCCGAATGGTCAATTTGCGTAGCCGGAAATGGCTCACAGGGCCTCTTTATGCCTTTCGAAATCTACGAACTTGGGATTAAGTTCTAATTTCTTTATCACTGAAAATGGCCTCGGCAGCAAAACGATTCGTCTCGTCTCGAGCCATCCGAAAATTCGAAACTTTGAGCAAGAGCTCGTGTTTTCGTTCGCGTCTGGAAATAAATAACGACTTTAATTTCACGAGTTAAAACGGTATAGAACGTGCGAAATAATAATGATTAAAAATGATTTATCAAATCTGATCTATGTATTCATTGACGCAAATAACACACGATGACGTACTGAAATCTTAAAATAATAAAATATCATAAAAATAATATTTTCTTTTTTTTTCCTACGCTTATATACCCGGTAAAATGTTTATTATATATCAATGCCGATGAAAGTTGGAAATGTAGGATAAGTCGCTCACTCCATGAATTATAAACGCCCGGCTAGTTTTATCCCCCCCTTCGCTTTCTTACGTAATAAATAAAAAGGGGCCAATTATCTTACAACGAAATAATCGCCGCAATCGAATGCCCGGCTACTTCCCCCCCTTCTCCCTCTTTCTCCAGTGTAATTGAAAGGCACGTTCGTCTGCTTAGTTTACTTCATTATCACTTTCCTCTTTTTTTTTTAACCTCCCTACCCCGTCAAACTCGATTCTCATTAACGTTTAACATTTTGACCTAATTTTCTTTATAGGCTCTCGTTATCCGTTTTACCGTGCGAGCATGTAAACGAATGTTTGCGTATACTCACGGCATCGGTACAACAATCCAGTTGACGGTATTTGTTTAAGCTGCGCCAACTATATAT
>JAPYYQ010001596.1:0-30540 GCA_030522585.1 Anagyrus pseudococci
AAAAAAAAAAAAAAAAAAAAAAAAAAAAAAAAAAAAAAAAAAAAAAAAAAAAAAAAAAAAAAAAAAAAAAAAAAAAAAAAAAAAAAAAAATTATGATTTTGAAGATTTTCACCTTGTCGAGACACGAAGGCTTCGCCGCTCTCATGAATAGGGATGATTATTATTTTAATGAATTTTTTTTCGAAGAGAGCGACTCGAGCGGAAGACGCGACGACGCCGACATCGGTGCATATTGGCTTATGGCGTGTGTAAGCAATGTGTATGTCTGTAGTGTATGTGTGTGTGTCGGTCGAATTAAAAAGCTCTTTCGGCGCGACATCAAGATTTCTTTGAGGCACAAAGGGGTACCTCTTAGATTTAATATAAATATTCTTATTTTTTAAGCGCCTGTACACGTTATTCTCTTTATCTTGGAAACGTGCATACGTGTGCCGGTGTATTGTCGGTGAACGAAAGTAATAATTTAAAAACTTAAACTGACTAATAATTGTCTTTCACAATGGTCCTTTCGAGTGATTGCAAATCGATAGCCCAATTTTAGAAGTGCATTTTCAATAACTTTAATTTTTGCCAATTACGGCCAATCAAGTTCGAAAGAACATCATACATGCTTAGCGCGAAGAACAACAAAGCCGCACACGATAATATGGAAAAATAATACGCCCGTGACATTACCGAGTACATTTCTTAGGCATCTCGCGTCGGACATCGTTTTACCCTTTTGAAAACGGAAAAAGGCCGCAAGAACGTCAGGTGCCCGTAGCGTCACTCGACAGATTTACCAAGATGACGTTGCCAAGCGTAGCAGATGCTGCAAAGCTAAAAAGTGAGCATGTATACCACGTCAACTACACACACAGCATTTTCTCACCTGTAAACGTCAAAAATAGCTGGGAATGCATATTCTAGGTTTTTCAAAAAAAATTTCTCCTTTTTTGCGGGGGCGAGAGAACTTTTCGGCTGAAATGTACAAGGTGCGAGAAAAAAGTTTTTCAGTACAATTGTACGGAGCGTAAGTTTTGAAAAGTATTGTGACGTTTTTGTTACGCTTGAAAAAGTAAGCTTGAAAAGAGCTGAAGAAATAAAAAAAGGATAGTTTATTTTTTTTTATGCGTAAGCGAAAGGTTGTAGGATAACGAGGTATGTAAACGTTGCGTGATTATAACGACATTAAAATTTTGCTATTTGGGAAAACGAGTTATAAGTTTTGCGAGGAAAGCCGTAGCTTAGTTCGTTGCGAGGTAGCCATCGTTTGGGTGAGCTTGGACTGCAATGTGACAGCTATGTTTATGACCGTGTTGATTTGGCAACTATTTTTAAATGTATTCAAGTCAATTGTAAAGTTGATTTAATTAATGAATTTGCAAAAAATGATATTTCTAGAACTGTGATCTATCGAGTCGAAAATTTGTAGATTTATTTATGACACATTACTACTGAAAAATTATATCGAGAATACCTTTACCAATGGTATCATGTATAAATAAAATATAGGTCACATTATTGACGAAAATAGGTTTGATTTGCGCGTGTCTGACTAAACTAAATATTTTCTACTGAGGTGTAAAAATAATTGAGAACTCTTTAGAAATTAATTGATAAATGGCTAATTAGTTGAACTACGCTTAATTTATCAAAATTTTATGGAAAAAATGAAGCTAATATTGGAGAGCTTCTCAAAATGCAAATGAGTCTTATCAGATCGTAATAAAACTGCCAAGTTAACATTCATAGCTTGCTTTACTTTTACGTAATTATACATCAACATTTCGATCCTGCTTCTTCATTACTCTCGTACGCAAAGTCTGAAAATAAATACATCGGGCAAATATTTGTCTTTTCTTTCGCCCAACATTTATACATCTGCTTTGTTCGCCGTAAATTTACTCCACTGCTACGGGCGAATTGTTTAAAACAATAACCTTTTATCGCTTGCCCTTCATTTCCATCACAATATATCCCTAACAACGTTCGACCCATCAAATCTTGTTCGTATACGTAGCAGAAAATCTGAATTATAAAGCCGAAAACGCGTCTATTTTTCTCTTAATTAAAAATAAAAATAAATATTCCAGGCGCGAGCTCTCTTACTCTCTCTCTTGAAAAAAAATAATAATTATCGCTCAATTAATTTTAATTACGCAGATTTTCGTGACGCCATACGCTTACTAATTACAAAAATCTACATTTTTCATCCCCCTCTCCCCCAGCGATCAATGCAATAGTATACACCGCGTTGCAGGAGCGTCAAAAGTACAACTCGCTCGGCTCGAACAAAGAAGAGTACCGTCTTTACCTTATCTTACTCCGCAAGCGAAAAATCTTACAAAAGTTAAAGTCTTTAAAAATCACTTATCCGAATTGCAAGCCAAAGTATCGAGTCTGACAAACAAACAAAAAAGGGCAGGCGCAGAGTACTCGAGAAGATGTCTGGAAAAGCTAATATAAAAGGGAGAAGCGCCGGGAGGATAAGGTGAAGCATAGCTGTATAGTAACTCCAACTTACCGAGGCAGGCAAGAAGAACGACGAGTAGAAGCGGAAGGGAGAACCTCGCCGTGAGGATCGTCGGGGCGGGCGGCTCGCGTGCCATCTTAGCCGAGTGTCTGGGCTTGTGGGTGCGGTGTTGCAGTTGGGCCTGGCTTGTCTCGGGCGCTGGTCCTCGGCTATAGTTGCTCTCTTGCTCGGCTTTATCGAGCTGAGCTGAAGAGAGAAAGAGCGCGCGCGCGATCTTTGCCCCACGTCACATCCGATCGCGCACCTGGGGGGCAAGTCGCTGGGTAGGGGGGAGGGGGGGGGATCGGCTTTTCTCTCACTCTCGATCGGCAAAGCGAACCGGCGCGATCGCTCGATATCCCCCGGTCGACGGCTCTCGAGGAGATGGATAAAGAGAGAGGGCAAGTGTATACGGAGATGTAATTCTCTTACTCGCTCGCTCTCTGTTTTCTTTTTTAATACAAAGAAAAGGGGATAAGTGGTGGTAGTGTGCGTGCGGCGGTGGAGAGGGAGCGCGAGCGCAGAGCCTGCTGTCTGCGAGGGCCGCACGTCGTCGCTGGACTGACCGGGCAGGCAGTCTCTCTATCTCGGTATACTGCTGCAGGCCGCCGCGCCACTAGCACCACCACCACTAGCAGCAGCACCACTACCAGCACCGGTAGACGCTCGTCGACGACGACGCTGACGACGACGACGACGACGACGTCGAGGCGCGTGCAAGCTAAATCGCGCGCCTCTCCCTCGCGCAAGGCTCCGCCTGCCGCCGAGCCGACGAATCTCCGCGACCACCCCCCCCCCTCTCGTACGATCCACTCCCCCAGCCCCTCGCCCTTGGCCACCCCTTCCTCTCGCAGCATCCCTCCTCGCACTCCTCTGGCTTTCGGAGTCTCTTTTTTAGCGCATGTGTGCCTGTGAGGGAGAGCTAGCGTCTGCCTGGTGAGAGCGCTACTCTGCGTGTACTTCCCCCGCTTGTGGCGATATCCACCTCACCCCCTTACCTTACATATCTAAATTTCACTCTGTGTCTTTCCGTATGCGTTTTTCGACTCTTGCATTTTTATCCACGCCGCTGGTATATAGATGTGCGCCGTGTGTTTCTTTCGAGCGCCTGTTACGCGAGTTTGATGCGATCCTGCAACGTTTCTCCATGCTTATGAGTCCCTTTCCTCCAAGAATACAAACTAGCTAAATTTCAAGTGTAACGATCGTGATACTTCGATTTGTTTTTTTTTTTTTGCCGCGTAATAATCTTTCAATTTTATTCGGTGATTCCGTTCTCCTCTACTTCCCTCCAGCCCATATCCGAAGGAGATTAGATCTAATAAAGGTATCCACGAGCGCGTGATTATCTGAAATCGCGTAAGATTATTCTTTCCTTTTTTTAATCCAAGCTTCAATCTAACGAAATGTTGATTAAAATGAGCTTAAACAAAAGGTCGGCTGTTATATCGTCACATTGAATTTTTATCGGGGATATAATACCCCGAAACGCAGAGCAAATTGTTTTAAGGTAGACACGCTCCATTCTCGGTAATCCCGCGCGGGAGTATTAGTACGATTTACCGCCAGTAAAAACCATAAACATCTCGAGAGTTTGCCGGTATAACTCGTCTCTCGAGATACTTACGTCAAGCGAGAAAGAGATAGAGAGAGATGCTGTTGCAGTATAGCGGGTGCTCTCTCGCTCCCGGCAAGTATATGTAACGTTATAGTATCGCAGCTGACGGCAATTGCTGCCGTGACGATGACGCTGATGCTGCTTAAGGAGATAAACGCGTGTATAGAGGGGGAGGGGAAAGGGGCGCGCGATAAACGTGACAACGAGAGAGCCCCGGAAATGCAAGTAGAGAGAGCGCCGAGTTAATCTGCTTGACACGCACTGCTTTCCCTAGATCTACCCCAGCTATATTCTCTGTATTATAGCAAACCCTGCGTGATACACGTTGTAAACGAGTAATTGTAAAAAGAAAAGAACGTCTGATTTTTATGTCGCTAATGGAATACCGTATACTTACGTATTACTGTTTATTGCACAAACTTACGATATAGGATAACACGGATAATAATATAGCCGAGTGCGCAGAATTAAAAGCACACGCAGGCCGTTGCGATCGTAATCAGAATGAATAATCGAGCGAGTAGGCGTCTCCGTTTGGAAAATAGAAAAAAAAAGAGAGAGTGAGAGAGTATAGCCCCCTCGCCTCCGAGCGCCATTTTTCCAGTCTGACTTTATCTACTGTGTGTATGAGTGTGTGCAGGAAGCTATGGGCGGAGCGAATTGCTCTCGGTATCGGTTGATCATGCGACGCAATTTCCCACGGTAGTCGACTTTTGGCTTCGGTTCTCGCAGCTAATCTCTCTCTCTCTCTCTCTCGTTCCCTCTGAGCTCCCTCTCTCTCTCTCTCTCTCTCTCTCTGCGATACGCCTATGTGTGCGCGTTGTCTCTGTCTCTTTTCCTCTCTGGTGTTCCGGTTATTTGTCGTGCGAAAAGAATAAACGACTTCAAAGATGTCGGGTCTTGGCACGCTAAAATTGCCGCGAATCTATACCTACGTCGTTCGGTTGGAAAGCTGGAGTATGCCGTAAATCAATGAGCATATTCCGATATCCCAGTTGTTCATAACAATCATCTCTGTGAATAATCATTATTCACAAAGGCATCGATCCAAGCGTATATTTTCGGTAAAATCAAGTGTGCTCAAGTAGTACAGTTCGGGAATGGTCAGACGAGAAAAAAACTCGACAATCCCTGCGCTCTCCACAGCCGGATTGTAAAATAAACCTCCCATATGCATCGCGGACAAGTGTCCTCTCTCGCGTCATCGCAATTTCATTCTCGTTAAAACAGCCCCGTCAGCTCGAGCTTGCAGCATAGGAGTCGAGCATCAAAATCAGCCGCAATTAACGCTATGCCCTTACAAAAGCCATATCACGCAAAGGGCCGTCGAGGACAAGAGCAGACTTCCAGCAGGACTCCACTTTTATCGATTGCCGAAGGCTGATATTGCGAGGAGCCTCATAAAGAGCTTTCGCCTCGGCCGTAAACAGACGTTACAAACTTGCCCCCCGCGATTTCCACTCGCATAAACGCAACGCAAAGCAGTCGATCGAGGCTTATTCGAGTCGCGAGTAGACGTCCGTCGCGCGCAAACATATCTCGAAGTTGCAGCTAAGGGTGTAACAGCCTCTCTGGCCCTCGCCACACGCAGGTTTACGTTTCCCATATTCCCGGCTGAATCGGCGAGATCGGCTTTAGCCGTACGTACTCGTCTCGATCGTATAATTGGGACAATTAGCATACTCTCTCGAATGGCGTATAGAGAGACTATGCAGGCCCCCATTATATGAAAGTTGGAGAGCTGCTTCGAGAGAGCGTAGCTGGCAAGTTCGATGAGGCAAGTTTCGGCCTACAGCCTTCCATCCACAGCGTCGGAAGTGATTTTCAAGGAATCGAGAGGAGAGAAGAGGGTTGGGGGGGGGGAGAACGGACAGCGCTTGACGCGCGATAGACTCGGTCTGGAGATGAAAGCACCGGCGCTACACACACACATACACGCTCGGTAACTTTCATTGGGCTATTTTTGGCTCCGGGGAGCTTTCTTTGACGAGTTTCTCGGATATGCTTGTTTTTCAGACGTGCCGATTCGAGCTGTATACCAAGGTATCGAGAGGGAGGTTTGTTTGCCGAAGGGTAATATATTTGATATTGGAATATATTGTTAATCCCAAGGACTGCGAGATGGTTTGTTGGTTTTCTTCATTTTTATTACGTTATTATCGTGCGTTTTCACGGTTTTGTTTTTCCGCCTTGTTATTTTGGCTGATTACGAGTTTTTGGAAGGGAGCTTGGGCGCTTAGAAAAAAGGGCGCTTTTCGGATTCGGAAATTCGAATTTCTGGGTCAAGTAGCCGGAGGTCGTGAAACTGGATATTCGATGCTGATGTGAGATTTTCTTTTCTTTTCTTCCTCTCCTTTTTTTTTCCTTAAATTTTTGATAAAAGCTATATCGGCTGCGATTCGGTTATTTTTCGGTTAAAAGTTTTGGACAAACAAAAGCCTTGTTTGAGCGAGGGGGATTTTTGTTTTTTAAAAGATCGATTTGATTGACGCCCTGGAAATGTTTAGTCGCTGTCGCAGAAAATGTATCATAAAGTGTTAGTATTTAAACAAAAAAAGCTTTTTCTTAAATGCATAATTAATAAGTTCACAATTTTATTACGATAAAAGTTAAACTTTGTTATTAGCCATTATATCTTGAAATTTCAAATGATAAGCGAGTGAATTGAAAAAAAAAATCCCCCTGGGTTTAATTAGAGAAATCAAAGAGCAGACAAAGGGCGCGCGAGGATTCCGAAATAAGGTAAGAATTTTTGCTGCCTTTACTTTTCGAATTCCAATAAACTCCGGCCCTCGGCCTTTTTCGTTTTCTCATCTCTCCTTTTTTTAATTACACCTCTCCTTATTCTTCTTTAAATTTTTAATATTTTTTTCTTCGCCTTAGCTTTGATCAAACGTCGAAGCTAATACTAACGATTGTAAAAACAATCTAATATGTAATGTTGTACAAACTATTTTTATCAATTATAATCAACGACAATTGTTTTGAAATTAGTAAAAACAATTAATAAAAACCAGAAACAAATTAATTTTTAACATTGAAAATGATAAATCTACATCATGAGCTTAACTTATTCCATTTCCATCAATTATTATATAAACAACAATTTGCGTTGGTAAAAAAGCAATTGCTAATAAACACGCGCGTTATCCTGGCGAGAGGCAGCACCGGCTGCGTTCAAAATCAAATATCGCAGTACCCTAACTTACCGCCCAAGCTCTCTCTCTCTCGAGAGCCAATAAGAAAACGTCCCCCACGCACAAACGCACACACGTACATAAACAAGCGCAATACCCGCAAAGAGAGAGAGAGAAAGACGCATCGCTATGCAAAGAATCGAAGAGCCGTGTATTTGAGTTGGCTCGGCGAGAGCGACTGTCATCCGATCGCGCGATCGAGCCAAATGGAGAACGAAATAAAAATCACGGTAAAATGGAGCGGCGAGGAATATCCGATCACGGACATTGGCGAGAACGACACCGTCCTCGCGCTCAAGGACAAAATCCACAAGCTCACGGGCGTCAGGCCGGAAAGGCAGAAACTCCTCAATCTCAAGTTTAAAGGTTATATTTTGTTTACTAAACAATTTCACGAGCTTTGTTTTTTTCTTGTACTTACTGGTTTGTTCAATCTACTCTGTTGTTGATAAGGATGTCGGTCTATGGTTTTTGGGTGGTTGATTGAGCATACGATAGTTGGGGTAAATTTGGGTACAAGATGTAGGTTACATCAGATAAATTCCTTTCTGTAAAAATCTAACAGCAAAGTGTTTTGTATACTGTGGGAAAGTTACTTTGAAGTTATGCATAGCATAGTCTGTGATTTTTAGCTCCAGATTTATTTTGAGTAATGGTTTTTTTATTGTTGCGTATTGATTTTAATTGACAGGTAAAGCAGCGGCAGACAATGACATTGTCAGTCAACTGGGTCTCAAGCCAGGCTTCAAGCTTATGATGATGGGATCCCGAGAAGAGGACATAGCGGAGGTTAGTCAAGCTCCTGAGAACATGCCAGAAGTTATCAATGATTTGGACATCGAAGAGGAGGAAGTTGAGATTGAAAAGGCTGAAATATACCTAGCTAAGATTCAAAAGAGAATCGAGACTTATCAAGTCCAAGAATTGAATCCCCTTAGGGAAGGCAAGAAATTGCTTGTTTTAGATATTGATTATACTCTTTTTGACCATCGATCGGTAGCTGAATCTGGAATTGAACTAATGAGACCGTATTTGCATGAATTTTTAACAAGTGCATATAAAAATTATGATATTGTTATCTGGTCTGCCACCAGCATGAAGTGGATTAATGAGAAAATGAGACTTCTTGGAGTTTCCAATAACCCAAATTACAAAATAGCCTTTCATTTAGATTCTCTTGCCATGATAACAGTTTATACACCAAAATATGGTCTGGTGGATGTGAAACCATTGGGTGTAATCTGGGGAAAGTACAAACAATTTTCAGCAAAAAACACAATTATGTTTGATGACATTAGGAGAAATTTTATTATGAATCCTCAGTCTGGTCTTAGAATAAAAGCTTTTAGGCAAGCACACTTAAATAGACATAAGGACAGAGAATTACTTAAATTGTCAAAGTATTTGGAAGCCATAGCTGCTCTTGATGACTTTCAAACATTAAATCACAGAAAATGGGAAGAATATAGGTCTAAGAAAAGTAAGAGCAAAAGCAGCAAAAGAACTGAAAGGAGTGATCCTCCTCAAGCTCCTGAAACATAATCTTGACTGTGAAAGCAATCCCTTACAATAATAATGATTTAATTTTAAGTTTTGGTTAATAGTGATAAATTAATAAGTGGATAAAATTTAATAATTATCTCTTTAAATGATTACTCATAAAAAATACTATTTTTTGAACAATTCTCTCAAAATACACACATAGTGATCAGAATTCAATATTTATAAACATACCTTTTAAGATTATTGTAAATCAATTTTGAGATCATATTTTTTTACGTACTGAGCGTACTATAATTTACAAAATATAAAATATTTGTTATGCATGTAATATAGTGTCATTTTTGTTGTGTCTGATACTATAACAAATCATTTTACTTAAATTTTTTCAGAATGTTTATTTTTTATATGATTAATTTTTGTAGCAAATTCATTCAACAGTTAATTTATTCTAAAAAGAACTTATTATTCAGACAAATGTAAATATCTATTGCTTCTAATTCTGTAATGTAATATTCATTTATAATATAAAAAAAGAAAAAAATAATAAAATATATTTAATATATATTTGTACTTTTACTACTTTCTCCTTATCAACAAAGCTAAAGAAAAAACTAGTTTTTATTGCATCCATTAAAAATAAATAATTTATTCATTACAAAATATAATACTTGAAGTAATCTTAAGTCATAATATTATAATACAGAAATGTACAAAAATAATCTAGGAGCGCAGTCTAAGCTAGAAGCTTCTGAGCTTCAATGTCCTCAACAGTTGAGTGTGTATTGTACGTAAAAAGTCTTTCACAGTTTGTAGCATAAATGGTATGGTTCTGAACAAGATTACGATGAACTCTAAGGGTCCTTTGCAGATCAACAATGCCAAGTGGTGGTGGCGGTGGTTGGAGATTCTGATCGGAGCAGGCCATTGCAAAGGCAGCAGTCTGTTCGGCCTCTTCAATGGGAGCTCGCGTGCTGGGCATCTGTCCAGCAGGCTCAACGACAACGGTCGGCGCTGCAAAGCGCGCCTCGCGAGAGAGAACAGCACTGCTGCGTCTCCAGGAACTCGGCACAGCCTCTCCGATGCCGTAAATGAAGGATCCGTCGCGCACGCGGTAGCCCTTGCGCCTAGTTACCATGGCTGTGATGAGGTTTTTGAGGAAGGTGTGGCTCGCGGCGATTATAAGATGGGCAGTACTGTCCTCCGCCCCGTCCATGTTGTGCTCCCAGGCGGCGAGCATGAGTCTCGCGAGTACGAACGTCCGGTCGGGGAGGACGAGCTCCTGGGCGCTCGAGCGGTTAGCCCCGACGGGCTCGTCTCCGGCGGGCGAGGCTGCCCGGCTGAGGACCTCCGCGTACACGTCCGCCGGCTCGAAGCTCGAGCGGTCCGAGCGGTACTTGCGCTTCAGCCTGAGCCGGCGTTCCTTGGCGTCCTGTCGCTGGGCTTGGGGCTGCGGCTGCGACTGGGTCTGCGACCCCAGCTGCTGGGGCTGTTGTGCTCCGGGGCTCGGCTGCTGGGCCGCTCCGCCTCCGGCGCTGCTGAGCCTGTTGGAGAGGAGTCGCGAGGGTGGCGTGGACACGACGAGGCCGCGCACCTTGTTGAAGAGGCAGAGGAGGAACTCGTTGTGCAGGTGCAGCTGCTCCTCGTTCATCATACCCCGGGCCTCCGCGTCGAACTCCTCTTTGCTCGTCTTCATTTGGAACCATAACCTCATCTTGTCGAAGTACAGCTTGGACTTTTCGCCGAGCGAAGCCACCAGGTTCTTACGAGCCACGTTCAGATCCTTGCTCGTCGTCATCCTCGCAGAGCTGGACGGATACTCTAACCAAAGTTCGTTGTTTTTGCTCGTTACACTGCCAAGTCGTTGTCGTCGTTGTTGTTGTTGTTGTTGTTGTTGTTGTTGTCGGCAGAGAGACAATTGACTTCTGCTCCTCTCGTGGTGGGCTCGGTGCAGCGCACTCGACGCTGGATCAAGGTAAGGTTAGTCCGTCTTTTGGCAGATCCATAACCCAAGCGCCCAGGGCATGCGCGCGCGCCAGCAGTGTATTATTATTATTCTAAGCCTCCCACAAATTGCGACATCCTCCACACACACACACACACACACCTTCACGCACACCCACGCGAGACTCCGAAAGAGAGGAAGCAGTAGCCTTTCGGAGCAGTGAGCGCGCGAGCGGCAAGGAGGCAAGTGGGGGGGAGGAGGTGAGTGTGAGTGACTGTGTGTACGCGAGAGAAAGAGGAGTCAAAGTGAGCCAAGCGAGCCCGCGGGCGGGCGTACGGCAGTCAGTCGGCCGTGGCGAGAGCATGAGGAGGAGCCGATAGCGGCTTGTCGCGCGAGAGAAGAGAGGCCGGACACGCTCTTCCTTCTGCGCTCCATCTCGCTGTGTACGGAGAGCCGCGAGAGGAGGCGACAACAAAGAGCCTGCAGCTGCTGCTGACGCTACTGCCTGCAGGCGAGAGGCCCTTGGCTCTCCCGGAGGGGGCCTTCCTCACTGCACGGCATCACCATGATGGAGCTATTCCGTAGCGACACCCACTTCATCTTCGTCAAGGAGGCCCACAGTCTCTGGTGGGACAAGCAGACGGGCGAGTTCGCCGCCAAGGCAGGTGAGTCTGTCTCCTTTATTATTTTCCATTACTCTCTCTCTCTCTCTCTGCGGGATGATCCGGGCGCGGCTTAGCACTGGACGGCAATGTGCCTGACCTAGAACGCCGAGAACGAGGAGCGGCGAGCTGTTAGACCTGGGGCCGAGGATGATAAAGCCGTGACTAATCGCGGCTATGAGTGTGGGTGTGTGTGTGTGTTTGTTTTGTGTACCTTCGCTTTTGTTTTGAAAAACTCTTAATTCGCTGAGGTGGCGTTTTTTATTTTTGTTTTCGCTCAAGGGGTTGAGAGAGAGAGAGAGAGAGAGAGAGAGAGAGAGAGAGAGAGCGTGTCTCTCGTTCTGGGGGGGATGAGGAGCAGCTGTGTTTACATCAGGCTGCATAACATTGCGCTCGCTGGGGCGACTTTATCGATGTCGCGGCGAATATACGTTTGGAAGATGCTTATCGCGGCGATGGGGTTGAATTATGTTTACGGATGAATGGGCTGTGGAATCATGCGAGCGGTTATTGTTGGTTGTTATGACAGTTTTGTTTTGGTGTTTTGACAGTCAGCTGTTTGTTGTGGCCAATGGGTGGGGGGAGAGGTGGCTGGGATGAATTTTAAGTAATGGGTTATGGATATGTTCTGATATAAGCAATCTGGTTGGCAGGTTGTAAATATTGATGGAGCGGAGGTGTTGAAAAATTGAAGTTTTTTTTTTTTAATGGAATATTGTTATGTAAGTGTAAATTATGGACAAAGAAAGATTATCTCTGATGCGAATGATAATGAAAAGGTATTGATTTGTTAAGTGATTAAAAATTTATATTTAACTATGACACAGTACTTCAATTCTTTTTTGTAGTCATAAGGCTTTTTTTGTAAATTAAGCAAGTGCTGTAAACGTACAATTTATTATAAGTAATTTTATAACAATATGAGTTTGAGTATGCAGAGCGATGCAAATATATGATGGTTCAGTTTGTATGGTTTTCCATTAGAGCTGCGTACCATTCATTTTTACTAAAAATATTTTCCTTTTTGTTATTTAAAAATTATCTACACCACTTAGAAATATAGATCAGATAAAAATAATGAAATGTTTCTGAAACAAATATTTTTCATAAATTAAAGTAAAAACTTTATTTATAAAATACATAAAGTTTGTATGAAAGTTTTTTTTCACCTATATATTTTAATCAAAGTTACTCAACTATCGAATTTTTAAAAAAGCAATAAATACAACTTTCTTCTTTTAATCTCGAATAACTGAGGTTCGCTTCTCGTCTATACACGCAAACGCTTTATAAGAAAACTCATCGTTTTCACGAAAATTAAATTTCAATTCCCTTATTGACGTACACAAAAGAAATGTGAGATGAAGGAGAAGAGAGAGAGAAAAAAAGGCACGAAGTCAATAAGGCAACGTATTGACGTGCATTATAATCGATTTTCCACATCTTCATCTTCCAGATGTCATACAAGTGCCTTTAATATATAGACCCATACAACCTTCTATCGTCGTAGTTTGCTTATTCAGTTCACATTCATTACCTCCACACCTGCGTTTTGAAAAAAAAAAAAATAAATAATCGAAAACCCTCGAGCACCAAAAATAGTCGAAATTCACGAAACGACGCGCAACGTAATAATAGAAACCCTCGAGCTCGCTCACGAAACAACAGCTTTACTCTCAGCAGAGCGGACAACGGGGAAACAAGGTCCTTCACCCCTAGCCCAAGGGAGCTTTACACAACAGCCCTTGCTGTTTCTATTTTCGGCGTTTAAGCTTCGATTACCAAGGGCCCCCTGAACCCTCTGAATATTTAAAAGCCCGCGATCTGCCGATTCCATTATCGCGTACATAGCCTGACCATCCGAACAGGCTCTCTCGGCTATAAAAGCTGCTGGTTTTAAAGAGATAGACGGAGTAGAGCCGAGTTCTCTCTCGCTCTGTCCAGATAATCGATCGGCGCTAGAGCCAAGAGTCTTAGGAGGCAAACGAGATTCATCGGGCGAGCGCGCGCGCGGCCTTCCTCGATTATTCAAGCCGCGGATTACGAGAATAGCGCGTAAACTCGACGGCGCGCTCGGGCCGATTAATCACGCGAGCCGTCGATTGCGTCGCTGTAAATTTAACGGCCGATGAAAACGCGCCAACGACACACTTACTCTCTCTCTCTCTCTCTCTCTCTCTCTCTCTCTCTCTCTCTCTTCCGTAAACAAACTCCTGGTTGAATAATACACAAGCTAAAGACTCTCTGGCCGATCCTCCGCGACGGGGGCAATCCGCGTAATCAATATCTGGCATTGTCAACGGGCAGGCTCCTTTTTGTTTCGCCTCGGCTATTTATAGCCCGATATACAGGAAATCGAATAGAATCCCTCTCGTGTCGTCTCTCTCGTTGCGATCTTTGCAAAGCTGCCGCGAAAGTTGCGCAAGCTCTCTACGCCCGAGCTTTTAGCCTATCGCGCAAGCACAGACGAGCGAGCGGCGAAAAGAGCCAAGCGACTGGAATAACGAGCTTTCGTTAATTAACCCGGCCGGACCGATGTACGGCCTGACTAATGTGTTATCCTCGGAGTAAACGCCTTACACGCCTATGGGATCATTAATTTTTTTCAAGCTCGCGGGATTTCGATGGGAGAGGGAGCTTGCGAGAGAGGATTGATTTATTGATCCACGTTGACGGCTTGCTTTTCGCGGAAAAATAAAGTTCTCTTGTTTTTCCTTCGCAGCTTCGAGAAAGAGAGAAAGAGGAGGGGGGGCAGGACTACGGGATGATTCGAAATTTATGAAACGTTCGTGCGCTCTGTGTTATAGGCCGCGCGTTACGCTGCAAGTTTTCTCTCTCGAGAAACAAGCCGAGTAGGGGGTTATTCTGGAATTACGCGCTAACCGTATTGCATTGTAAATTAAAGGATTTTCCGGCCCTGCTACTCGTGGAATTTTTATGAAAATATCTCGGGGGTAATTTATGCCCGGAGCATTTTTGTGTATTTTTAAAGCCGGATTATCTTTTTAATTATTCCTCGGGACGAGCCCTTGCCTTTCTTCCTTCGCGGCAGCTGTCGTTTATTTTTATTGGCGGCTTTTCTTTTGCCTTTGATAAAACTGCGTTTCTCTTGGATAAAAAAGAAAAAATAATAATAACGCGAAACTTTAATATGCACACGAGTAATCGCGTCTTAATCGATGTTGCCTTGAATTTGTTTTTTTTTTTCTAACATGTCGAACCTTACACGTATATTTTTATCGGGCTCGTTGGTAAGTGATCCAACTACAATATGATTTGATACAGAGCGAACGATATAGTCTGACAACAAACATATGTATAGATTTGAAATTCTCGGTACGTTTGTTAAACCATCTTCTCCTACACACCGAAATGTTTGCTTTCTTTTTCGGGTCTTGATCAGGCGTAGACTGGTTTACATATCGAAATATCGCGTTACCTGATTACACGTATCTATATAGACCGAGGCGCGATTACTCATACCCCGAAAGGGATGTTAACGTCATTCCAGGTCCGCTTCGAATCCATCCAAATCTGACTCATGAATAAAGAATGAAATTGTAGATTCGGTATATAACGTAATAACGTTATATACGGCTCGTTTTATCCTTGAAAATTCCAAAAATTACCCATCGAGAATGTCGTTTAAATGAGAAATGGAGATTTTTATTGTTCGCACATTGAGCGTTGCTGGCATATCGGTTAAACAAACGCCATTGCGTGCTATGTAGGAGCATGTAAGAGTCGGAGGCCTAAGTACACGCCGTAATAAAATAGCTAAGCGCGCGTTGTCACGTTCTTTTTTTTCCTTTTTTTTTCTCTCTCTCTATCGTACAGTCCGGCGTTGTATGCGACGCGTATATTTTTATCCCGGCAAAGTCGATAGCGATAATAGCATTTCCATTCCAGTGAAATTATGCATTCACAGTAGTGTGCCGCATTATTATCTGACATTCAGACTCGCGCGCTCGTCATACTCGTTTCTCAGCGTTGCTCGGCATTAACACAAATTGCCAGCCGAATGCTACTTTTCTATTTCTGATACATGCCAATTGTCCTCCAAACGTACTTTTTTCCCCAAAAGTTTATCCCTCTAGCAGTAAATAAAAAAAGAACAAGCGACGACTCCAGCGAGTTTATTATTTGATTGCAGACTGGGAATGGGCGAGCGCAGTGGAGCTCGAGTGCCTGGGCGTGTTCCACGGGATCGTCGGTAAGATCGAGCAGGCGCACGTGCTGGACAGCCGGCTGATGCTGATAAAAGAGGCGGCGCCGGCGGGCGAGCTCCAGGGCGGCCACGTCGTCCAGAAGATCAAGTCCGTCGCGTTTCTCCAGCTCGGCTCGGAGAACTTCGACATCGGCCTGACGCCCTGCCCGAAGCACCAGCACGGCCCGAAGAAGAAGCCGAGCGGCGTAGGGGCCGCGGCGGCTGGGCTCTTCGACGCCCAGCGCACCGGGTTCGCCCGTACCTGGGGCACGATCAAGAGCGCGACGAGCACGATCAAAGCGACGACCCAGCAAGCTGCGGCCCTGGCTACCTCGCAGGTCAAGTCGAGCGTCGGCAAGCGCACGGGGGTCAAGGACAGGGAGCGCTTTGAGCGGCGAATCATCGAGGAGCTGCACAAGATATTCACCGAGACCGACTCGTTCTTCTTCTGCAAGAGCAGGGATATTACGAATAGCCTGCAGAGGCTCTGCGAGCGACGATCCGCTGCGGCCGGCGAGGAGCCGCCGCTCTGGAAGACCGTCGATGACAGGTTCTTCTGGAACAAGTTCATGCTCCAGGATATCATCAGCCTTGACGTGAGTATAAGCGCACCTTTTTTACTGCGGAGACATACGATTTATTGATTGCATTCGTTTTACACAGACACCAGAGGCGGACTGCTGGATCCTCCCGATAATCCAGGGCTACGTGCAGATCGAGAAGTGCCAGGTCGAGGTGGGCTTCGACGGCCAGCCCCTCCACGAGATCTTCAATCTCGCGATAATATCGCGCCGGAGCCGGTTCAGGGCGGGCACCCGCTACAAGCGCCGGGGTGTCGACGAGGAGGGCAAGTGCGCGAATTACGTCGAGACGGAGCAGCTCGTCTGGTACCACGACCATCAGGTGTCGTTCGTGCAGGTGCGCGGTAGCGTGCCGGTGTACTGGTCACAGCCTGGCTACAAGTACAAGCCGCCACCGAGGATAGACAGAGGTGTGGGATACACGCGTTATTTCAAGGATTTTGACTTTGTTCGCTAGTTTACTGGCTGCTCGTTGCTTTTAGACGAGGCGGAAACGCAAGTGGCGTTCGAGAAGCATTTCACGGAGGAGCTGACGACCTACGGGCCAGTGTGCATCGTCAACCTCGTCGAGCAGAGCGGCAAGGAGAGCATTATCTGGGAGGCCTACAGCAACCACCTGCTCAAGTACGATAATCCGGACATCACCTACACTACCTTCGACTTTCACGAGTATTGGTAAGCTGTGAGGGAGATGTTGATTAGAAGAGACGAACAATGGGTTAACGTCGGCGCTTGGCTTTTCAGTCGGGGCATGCACTTCGAGAACGTGTCGATCCTGGTGTCCTCGCTGGCGCCGGTCCTCGCCGAGATGGGCTACTGCTGGCACGACAGGCAGGGCCCGATCTGCCTGCAGAAGGGAGTCTTCCGCGTCAACTGCATCGACTGCCTCGACAGAACGAACGTCGTCCAGACGGCCCTCGGCAAGGCTATCATGGAAATGCAGTTCTCCAAGCTCGGCCTCATCCCGCCCGATGGCACCCTGCCGACCAACATAAGGCAGACCTTCCAGTCGCTCTGGGCTAACAACGGGGATATCATAAGCAAACAGTACGCTGGCACGAATGCCTTGAAGGTATGTTTCGCTTTTTTTTATTACTTATCGCTTGATTGGGAATTCTCATTGATACTTTGTTGCAGGGAGATTACACGAGAACGGGAGAGAGGAAGTTTACGGGGCTGATGAAGGACGGAATGAACTCGGCGAACAGGTAATTTCAATGAGAGTACAATATTATTTGCGTAATGCATCTGTCAAGTGCTTTTCGATGAATACACACAAGCGCGTGCAGCAGAGTGCCTTTCGTTTTAGAATCGATATACACACGGGTTTGATTGGGCGAATGCGAATATACACTGACGATATTGCGCAACTTGATCGATGTACAACTTTTTTTTATTGAGGGAAACAAGAAAGACACTAGACACACGTACACACGAAACTGTGTTAAATGACACGAGGTACGCTAGTTGCAAAGAAGAAAGCAATAGTTGGTAATTTTGTGTGTCGCCGTAGATACATTCAGCAACACTTTTTGGACGACATTCGTCAGGCGACGATTGATGTCCTGCTAGGTCGTAAGATCGACATTGAGCAGCTGAATGACGATTGGTCGCATTACGTAAACGTTATCGATAACTGCTGCCTCGAGCTCATACCCGCGAAACCTCCGAACATACAGCTCCAACTTACAACACATCCCGAATTTCTTTACGCCAATGTCATGTTTGATTTAGCAAGGTTCGTTTTATCGTACTGCTTTACAAATTGCTTATAATCACAGACTTTCTCATAAGTTTGTCACTTTGCTGGACTCCATTCGTCAATGTTGGCTGTACGTGAATGTTTAGTTATAGACGAATTTTAATGTAACTAGACTTGTTAGATATCTTTTTTATACTACTTGTTCTTTTTTTTTAATGACCAACGACAAATCACGATTTTTTTTTAATGCTTACCAAAAGCAGTAGGCATGGCTTACTCACGCATTTTGTTACATCTTAGAAAATTTTTTACGAGATTTTTTTTTATAACACATGTTACTAAATTTTGTATTTGAAATATTTTTTAACCGTACAGAAACAAGCTCGGCGTAAGTTCCAACATACGTTTTATTGCAGGTATTATTTAAATCGATTCAAGGATGTTTACCGACAAGCCTCGATTGACATGATGTTGGGTAATCTCGTGAGCGAGGAAGAATTCCAGGAGAAAACGGACGAAGAAGACAACGCAGCTACGGCCATACACGTTAAATTATTAATAGAAGATTGTAAGAAGTTGTTGATTCCAGACCCCGAATGTATTCTTAATAGTTGGGGTTTAATTGATGCGGACCCAGTGTAAGTAGCAATGTTACGTTTTAAATATTTGTATCTATGAATGAAATATTGTTTCTTAAAAATAATCTTAATTTACAGAACGGGAGATCCTACCGAAACAGAAATGGACAGTATTTTAATTTTAATGCGCGACAGTTATTATATAGCCGATTACGACGAACAAATAGATAAAGTGACCAATTACCAAAGAGTATTACTCACCGACATTGTTCTCATCGAATTGGGTCAGCCCGAAAACACAGTGTCGTTGTTCAAGAACAAAAATCACTACTGTATCAGGATAAATTACAAAGTTGGCCAAGAAGCCGGCTATTTTCATATGTTCCGTAGTACGAATCTGCGCTTTTTCAACAACATGGCAGTCGTCATCAAAACCGAAGAGGAATCTATAGGTAAGTCTATGATCCAAATTCAAGCGTGCGAGATCGCTTCTTCTCTTAACTCAACGATCCCTATTACTTTTCAGAATCATTGAAAGCAATAGCCGAGGCCATCTGCGTAGCGATGGAGATAGCCGGCCTACCCAAGGTACCAGTCGCCGTGAACGTAAGCCTAGACAAGCGAAAGAGTAAAGTGGTGAACGTAAAGGGTCACTTGGGCCTGTTGGACATCGCATCATTCCCCTCGCTAACGCGCAACGTCTCGGAGACTCAGCTGAACGCACTAAAAAGCGCAGGCACAAAGGCTCTGAGCAATATGTCCGAGCAGTTCAGTAAACTCAATAAATTCAGTCATAGTCTGACAACTAAAAAGCCCATGGAACTGGCTAAGAACATTGGCAAGCGCTCGGAGGTCGTGGACGGGGTCAAACCGACCTTTACCCTCGGCAAAAGCGAGCTCTCGGGCGATATGTACGGCAAAGGGGCGAGCAGTAGCGAAGAGGAGAACAGCAGTGCTGCAGGCAGCGACGAGAATATCGAGATGATACCCATACACACGGCTCCTCGGCCGATCGACCTACAACACGATAAGAAACTCATGGAAGCCTACACTCCTACGATTGGTATTATCATGGGTGTGCAGAATAATGGGGTCGACGAAGTTGGAAAAGAGGTGGACTCGCACGGGACGAATGCTGATCTTGGGTTGCCTATCAATATCTCATGCCGACAGGTAAGTCCTTAACTTATTTTATTTGAGAAACTATTATGATTCAATTTTTTTTGTATGTACAGGACTCTTCGAACGCAAAGCTCAATGGTACGGATTCGTCGTCGCAGAGAAATCTGGCTTCGACTCCCGAAATAACGGTACAAGACGTGGGTGAGGCCTTTGGCAGTTTGCTGAGTGATAAGATCGTTCCTCCGTCGACTCTGAATCTACCAAAAAATATTAGCCATTCGTCGGGCGAGGTCGACAGCCAGACGATGCCTGACGGCAATTGCACAAGCCAAGTGAGCTCATCTTTAATTTGTGACTAGTATCTTTAATTTGGAACTATTAACAAACCATGGTTTCACAGGGCAACACACTGCAGACCGGTAGCACTGGAGTACGGACTCAGAAGCGTTCGACGTCCGAGCAAGACCTGACGCTGTCGATTAGTACGTCGCAGAGCGAGTCGGCCCTCAAATCGATCAAATCAAACCTAACGAGCGCGACCTCGCCGGTAGCCACTACCGCCAAAGAAATCCTATCGCCCTTCTCGAAGCTGGCTAAGGGTGTGCAGAGCCTTGGTGCCAACTTGGATCCGCGTAAGCTCAAACATGGCTCGCATACCGGTGGTCTACCACGAAATCTCTCGGATCATCATCTGGAGGAGCGGGAGAAACTTCAAGAACGCTGGGTTAAGTGCAGGTCGAGGCTGATCGCTCTTTAAGAGTCCTCATTTGCGCTTCGCTATCCTAGTTTTATCTTGCCGGACGGATTATCCCCCTTCCCTCTCACCTTCCTCTCTGTTTGCCACGCAGCAACGTGATATACAAAATGATTTTGCACGTTTTTTTCTTATTTTAAGAACGTGGTAGCAGTGAGAAACATCGACGAGGATTTGTTTAAGGGGGTGAGAAAATCAGGCTGAATTTTGAACTTTTACAACTCGATGAGATCTATTGAATGTGTCGACTCAATTTCTAAATGTTTTTCATTTTTTAATTAATTTGTATTAAAAGAGATTTCGTAAGGTTTTTAAAAATAATACGATATACGAGAATTTGTCTGTGAATTATTAATCTAGTTGTGCTTGCGAATAATGTGTACATAAATGTCTAAACGTAGACTCAAGATTTTAGAGCTTGCGTAATTTAATCAATTAAAAGAAAGGTGTATTTAAATTTTACAAAAAGCTTTTGTATATGTTCATATAGAATCGTGTTACATTGTCATTGAACATATTAAAGAATGCATGAACTTGTTTAATATTTTTATTAGCTGTACGAAAACATTTTAAAATGTTGAACAAAATTTTAATCCTAACAAACGACTTTCTCATCGCCTTAAGTAAAGTTAACGTAAATTTGAAAAACCATCTTTCGAGCGCATTATCACGTTGCTGATTTTAACGAATACAAGTCTGAGAAATTTTTTGAAAAATTTTATGGCTTCTTAAAACACATTGATCTGAAGAGTACAATACTGTCAATCACTATTTAAAAGTAGTTTGTGTTTTAAACGCTTTTGAAAAAAAAGGAAGCTAAATATATTAATAATATAAAAAATAAACATACTTGATACCGCATATTAATATTGTAATTTTTGAAATAGAAATTGCATTGGAATGAAAGGAAAACGCACGCATTTGAAATGTAAATGTTTATCGTAAATTGAACATATCGTTCGCTTAGTGCATCAGTAGATTAAAAAAATTGTAGACAAACTAATCACAGCACATAAAACTCGAACTACCACTTAGAGGATAAAAGTACAAGCGTAGAAGAAATGTTTATCATTAAAATTTAAATATATATTTTGAAGGCCACAGAACTATTTTTTGATCATAAGAATGTAATTAAATTTTTTCATAATCTGTTGTAAGACAGTCTGAACGGACGATTTATTGTTAATTTTACTTTGTTGTCTGTTATATCTAGTGTGACCAGTCACACTATGACTACCAAAGTATCGAATTGTCGGGAATGTTTCGAATGTATAGTTAAATAATACTAGCGGCAAAGCTGATAGTCAATTATTGTAAATAAAAAGACTATCCTTAGGAAACTAGTAGGACCAGGATTGTAGATGAAAACGTATTGCTTTGTATGTTGGTTACGTCTTAGCGAAAATACTGTAATTGTACGAACTTTCCCGCGTGGAATGTAAGATTTTAGATAAGGTAGAAGACAATTTCAGCGTAAAAGAAGTTTTATTTTATTGTATACTATATTTTAATTATTATTTCTAGAGTGTCAAGATATTTAAGGGGATAAAGTCGCTAATTATTCATTGCAGTTTTCAAACTACATTTGAAAAATAGACAAATACATGTATTAAATGATATTACTTAAAAAATTGTGTTAAATAATTAGCGATTTTATTGTCTTGAGTGGTAACCTGTGATAGAGTTACGCGTGTCACACAAAAACGTATATACGTCACAAAAGCAAATTTAGCTCAACATGACGATTGTAGTCTCGAATAAAAGAACAATGTTCACGCTTCCGAGCAAATCTCGCGTGCGCGGATGATGTGCCGAATATACACAGAAAATTTTAAAAAATACACGTACACATACACACATAACCGCTGCGAGGTTTAAAAAGCGCGCGCCGTGAGTCAAAACTTTCCTTTTCCTCTGCAAACGTGTTCATTCCATATATATAATTTTAGTCAGAGCTAAACCGATCGTTTAGGCTGCTATTTAGCACTTTATTCGAGTGCTTGGTCAGAACGTTATTTTGCAAAAATGCGTTCTCCATTGTTCAAACGGTCATATTCTCGAGTACAGCGAATACACATACCATACCATTACAACACACATACACACACGTGTAGTATGAAGACACGATTTAACTGTACTTTACAAAAGAGAAAGACAACGCATTAAAGATGAAAAACAAGTAACTAAAAAACAAGAGTATTCAACAATGTATTTTCTAGTTTGAGATTTAAATGAAGAAACAAAAAGGCTTGTAACTTACGCCTCGTAGCCTCTGCAAATGACGCCAATAACGCGTTGTCCCGCATTGTGAACACATTGAATGAACAAATACATATGTAGAAACATATGCAGTAAAATGCATTCAACTGAATATCTGGCCTTTTTTTTATTACCCTGATCAACCATATTTTTTAAATGATCGCGCCCTTGAAAGCTTATTCTCATCGCCGACGCGTCCGGTGTAGTTCTGTCACGTGACGGCTACGCAGGTAATATTCTTCGAAGCAACAGTTGAATGACAATGTGGAGTCGTGTGTGTGTTTACTGTCGCACTTTGCCGGTACTCACAGTTTTTGTTAAAAAGATGAAGTTATCAAATAGATTAACAATGTCTATATCAAATTAGTTGATTTACTTTTTCCTAAAAAGTTTATCGCTCGGTGGTACATTGACGTTGCACTTGTGCTTTTCTTTTATGATTATCATTGGAAATAACATATTTGTGTTGTTGATATGACAGAATTGAAGTTAAATTCTTATTGACTGATATTGATGGTTGGAAAACTATTGTTAGCAAGATGGATATAGATAGTATTTTGGAGGATGATTTAGATATTGAGATTTTGGAGGTTAAATTAAAAGATGATCCAAAGCCACAGGAAGAACCGTTACCATTACTTAAAAAGCAGAAAATTCAGAAAAATCCCGTAGAAGAACATCTCATGAAACAAATAGAATACGCTAGTAATCAAATTGATCTAGCAAAGAATAACATTGAGGTTATTCAAGATGTAACCGGAAAAATAGTGCAAAACTTGGCTTCCAGAGCAGCGAGCAGAGAGGACAATAGTTCTGATTCAGAGAGTGATGTAAGATTGCTTTATGTTTATATTTTCAATACGTTAAATCATATTATTGTTTTTGCAGTTATATACGAGTGTGGCTGAACCAGCAGTGAAGTACAAAAAAAATAGATCATATAAAAAGCAGGTGTTGATTGTTAAAGATACATGGCAAAGAGTAATTGATGATAAATGGATAATTGGATTTGTTTTGCAAAGTACAACAACGTGGTAAGTAAATTGAATTATATTTTATTTCAAAATGAAGAAGACAAAATAGAATGTTTTTAGTAGGATTTTATATGTTTATTGAAAAACCGTATATTTTTATATTTATTGTTTTCTATAAAATTTATATTTCCAAATGCTATAAGGGGTCCCTTTTAGTAATAAGGTAACCATGTTGTTTAATAACATTTAATGAATAAACAAAGGTGAAAAAAAAACTCAATGATAAATAAGTTACAGTTGAAAATTTATGTTATTCAAATAGTTTAATTTAAAATAACTGAAAAATGATAACAAACATTTGTCTACAATTTCAATCATTTTTATATTTATATATCAGTGAAAAACGTGCGCTAATACTCTTACGATATTGTTTTCTCGCTTCTACATACGTAATTATTTAAAAAATCGGATTCTCGCTCATATAGTATTTTCTCATACTCGTTTACATTACTCATAATTCAATAAAATCGTTTCGTTTTACATTCCGTATCTTATATATCACATCCTCGTAAATTATAATTTTACAATTTCCAATTACAAAAATAACGTTTTCATTAAAAACTGCACAAACGCTTAGTCTTGCGAGTGCGCATTTTTAATTTATTTCCGAGTAAATACAAATTTTATGATTCTTATTAATTACATATCTAAAACGATGTTGATCAATTATATTTCATTTAATGTGATTTATATCATAACAATTATAAATTCTTAAGTATATACCTATATAAATCACAAATTATTCTTTTATCCGTAAGTTTATTGATTAAAAACGTGCATTAAAATTTTATATATATATTACTCGTTTCTTATCTTTGGTGTCCATAAAACTTTATCGTCAGTTATCGTTATTCCTTGAAAAATTACTCATCCTTTATATAAATACGAGCTCAACTTGAAAAAGGAAATATATTTTGATAAACTGCACAGCAGTGCTAGAATCTTGTTCATTAAGTAAAATCATATTTCTCTAATTATATAAAAAAGTTATATTTGACTTGAAATTAATACGAAAATACAAATCTTAAATTATTTTTTTTTTGTTCAGATGCATTAGCATCTGTCAACTTTTCGTGAAAAACTTAATTAGGCATTTGAAATTATAACAATAAATGTATGAAGTGAACTTTTTTTTGTAATTTTTTTCTGTATGAAGATGATTCGAGTGCTCTAAAATCGTGTAATAAATACCTATAAACAAATATAAAATTCTCACTTTACAATCTTAAAAATGTAAATTATAGAAAAAAAAATGTATAATTGTAAGTTTTTAAACATTCTTAAACAGGTCTTTTAGAAACGTGTGCAGGTTACGAATTTTTCAAGTATACAATAATAAACGAATATTCATATAGAAATTATTTCAATCAACAATTTGTACAAGTCTAATTTTTCTCATAAAGATATATTATATAAACTATGTACATTAATGAATTATCGAATGTTTAGGCATTCTCTTTTGTTTGTTTTTTACATGACTTTTTAACCTTGAAAATTCGCAAATTTATATTCCGTGTAAATACAATGATGTCAAATTACTATTGATTATAGGCCGCCATTACTTGCTAAATATTGTTCGTTCGGTACAAAAAGCTAAGGTGTGTAAACGCTAAACTTTAATAAAGCATAGAAAATGATGGCCTTGGAAGGGCGGCAGGTCATTTCTTACAAACTAGTTTAGTCGCTTCGTCACGGCCGAGCTCGAGATACTCCGTTAACGGGTAATCAAACAGAATGAAGTCGTATCTGAAACGATGAGATTTTATTTAAAAATTGGAAATTTCAAGCTAAATAATTGCAAGTTTATCGATGCATACCTAAACATTCCGTAAAGCTCTTTTATTTGCGTCTTCGAAAGCTGTGCGTAGTATTGCTTAACAACGTCTTTCGTTTGGACCCCTCGAGTTGGATTCTTCCATTCGGGTTTAATAATGTGACCTACATGGGCCTGTCTGATGAGATAATTCTGGTCGTCCTGCGAAGGTGCAATATATTAATTACTTATTCTTTTAAACTTAATGTAAAACAAAAGTTTATGGGAAATTTGATAATGAAAAATGAAAAATTTAGTTCTAAATACGTCAACTGCTGTACGAAGCGAGTTTTTTAAGCTCTATAATTACATTGGACTCATAAAATAAGTAATACGAATGAAATCCTATTAGGGTTGACGTTAATATAAAACGAAAGTTAAAAGTCCTCTCATACTTGGCAGCAATTGGGTCTGTTCTGATTCCTTCATATTAAACCCCTAGAAAAGCTACGTTTCTCGTTCTTCCACAGCGGGACGTTAATATGACATTGTACAGCTCTCGGACTACCAAATCTTATTAAAGTTTACAGTCTCGGTAAATGTTCCTATTATTCCGGAGTCCTATATATATTTCCGTGGTTATTAAAAATCTAATGCGCTCAACTCGATCGTACTTACTTGTTACGAAAAGTAATTGATACTAAACTCTCAAAAATAATCATTCTTTTCAGTAGAATCCAAATTAAAAACTTTATCAGAAAAAAAAAATGAAAGAATTCGTATTTTTGCCTTGGCCGAATGAACGCCGAAAATTCTATTTAAAGCCGCGTCTGCGCAGGGTATGTTCGCGCGATTCAAATATCTCTTCCGGCCCGATAATCGCGATAGCGCAAGAGTCTCGCGTAAAATACGCAAAGTTCTAAACTCGTAAGGCGCGCTCTAGTACGATATGCATTAGCGTGCGCCCAAGTGCCTCTCGGCAGTAGGTAGAGAGAGAGAGAGAGCGGTGGAAGGGTGAAAATCGCGTCGACGACAAAAAGAGACGCAGCGCTAGGCGGGGAGAGTGGGATGTCGTCTTTACGACGAGCGCACGCGACGACGACAACGACGTCGACGTATAATCCTGTCGGCGGGCGAACGAGCCGGCACTCGTCGGCGAAATAGCCTTTCCGACCTCAAAGCAAGCCACGAAAGAGCTGGCTCGCATTCAAGATTATTCGCGGCGAGCATCGGAACGCCGCGACTGCTTTCCATACAAATCGGATTTACCACCCCGACTTGCCGAGACTACCTTCTCTCTCTCTCTCTCCCTACCCTCTCGTTTCTCGCTTTGACAGGGAGTACAATGCCGCTTCAGAGAGACGATAGGGGCTGTCGAATGCGTTCCAAGTCTTCTTCTCTTTGTTTTTTGCTCTCCCTTTCTTTGTTTTTTTTTATGTATATATCGAGGCGAGCGTACTATTGTCTGTTTTTTTACTTGTTGAGCAGCATTAGGTATACTCACGTGAAGCGTCTCGAATTTCGCTATAACGTCGAAGCGCACTTGACAGGGCGTGCAAAAATTAACGATCGGCGTCCAGTGCATGTCGAGCTCGTTACCCGCCTTCCACTCGCACAGAAGCCATCTCACGAACTCGTCGAACAGCGGATACCTCGGCCCGTGCTTGCCGGCTGCCTTAGGGCTCTGTAAATCATCGCGAAACAAACCAATGTTGAATTCACGCGAGTACGTCGGCTTGTTTGAATTGTCAAACTCGGCAAACGTGACAGAGACGTATGCAATGCGATGTAGAGAGATCGAGGCATCGTCATCTCATAGACATTTATCCGTATGAAAGGAGCTCGCATGGTCGTATAGCGAGGCTACTCACCTTGGGCCGATAGTGAGCGACTATGTGAGCGCCGAGCTTGCTGTGGAAGGTATGCGGCAGGCTATGCTCGAGCTTGTCCCTGTAGGCGCTCAGCAGGCGCTCGAACGGATGCCTGACTATGAGAAAGCTGACGCTGTCGTTGAGGAAGCGCGCGAGCTCCTCGGCCGTTGGCCGTGGATATTTTTGCCGAGCCAGAGAGACCGGCACGGCTTTCGACGCTTTTAGAAACTGCGGACTGTACCTGCAGCCGTGCAACGAACGAGCGCGCTATTTTATTCGTGTAACGTTGAACTTTTTTTTCTTTCTTTATTTTTATAAGTGTAACAAACATTTTTCATATGTCTATTTATCTAGTCTTACCCTGCTAATAAATTGAAATTGTACATCCACGAGGTCGAGGCGGCCTTGAATACGTTGCACCAGATGAGATGGTGCTCGCGATTGACGAGGAATTCCCAGGCGTTGGGCCGATGAAGCGAGTCGTTGCCCGGCCTGTCGAGGCCCTCCTCGGCGCATCGCTCCGCCAGGTACTTGCGCCTCTCTCCCATGCGCATCTCCGTTTCCGTCAGCCGGCTCTGCTCCATGAGACGCTCCTCTTGCGTCATCGCGGCTTCCTCCTGCAACAACACGGCAAAACAATTCTCGCCTTGTTAATCGTTCGCCACAATTGTTTCATCCTCCTTATTACCATACACGCGTAACTCGAAGCTTACGTATCGCTCGCAAAGCAGACCTGCGGGGCTGGGGGGAAACGTGTCCGTGTGTAAGCGGCATTACGTATACAGAATGAGAATCAACTCCCTCGAGCGAGCGGTTTTAAAAGAAAATCGAGCTTCCACCCTTCCCCCCGTCTCTTAACGCCTGGCCTCGGGAAATCAATGAAATGGCGCAAGGGCGAGGAAAGGGCCAATGCCATTCATGCCGCAAGCTCACCTACGCGAGCGCAGACTCTTTCTCTCTCGTTCTCCGAAAAAGCTTAGTGCAGCGCGAACGAAAGAGAGAGAGAGGATCGAGTGACCGGGAAGCCCTTGAGGCTATTACGCCCGCGAGTGAAAATCACGCGGCGAGCTCGGGTATCCGGAGTGTTTTGCTGTAACCGGGCTTGCTCTTCGTGGGATTGCGCAAAGGGGACGGTTTAACTCGATAAGTATTCCTCGTGGCTTTATGGAGTAAAAGGGTGTTGGTTGTTTATTTTTTTTTGTAGGTGTTTGCTAACGAGACTTTTTTTTAGCTGAAATAATGAAGTTTTATCAGTTGGATAATAGTAAGCGTCGCATATTCTCAGGGTTATATATATATCTGTAGATGTATAACTTTCAAGGAAGTAGACCTCGATATTTCAAAGCCGCAAGCTATAAACTTGATAGCGCATGGTATTTGAAGTTTATACGCGATCATACGTTACGATAACAAATTGTATTAGTATATGTGTATATACAGGGAGGTAGGGGGGGGGAGCTTTTAAGCCAAACTCGCTAAATTTACATCCTATTCCAAGATCAAGCTTGCGCTTAATCTCATTCGATAAATTCCAATCGCGTGCTTGTAATCCACTTCCATACACTCGTTCAACAAAAAAAAAGGGGTAAGAATAAAAGAGAGAAAGCAACCAAGAAGAAGCAAAATTCCAACGAATTTAAGACTAGATTCCTCTCGGCTTTCCATTCGCGCATAATAACGCGAAACAGGATAATAAACAGCCGTAGAGCAAAAAGCATCGAGTTTGTTTTCGGCGCAAGCCGGAATTTCTCGCGTGAGCCAAAAAAAAAAAAGAGAGTAGAAAAATAAAAGGAGCGTCGTGCCTGTCTCTGTGCCAGAAAAGTACCGCGGAATATTTCGTCGAGACTAAACGTACACGAATCCGCAGACCCAGATTCGTTTGTTTCCCGTGGGCACAGGCGCAGACCGTCTGCTGGTAGCTTTTAATTTGAATTTCGTGCGCGCGCGAACGCGTTGTTGGAGGAGATCGGAATTGAGATTATATGATAATTATAAAAGTTTCGAGACGGAGCCGCTGAGATTTCGAGTGTTTTTGTTTGATTTTTTTTCGCCCTGGCTATACGCGAAAGTTTATATTGCACAAACTTGGCGACAGGTTGTTTCACACGATCGTGTGGCGTGTTCGATTTGCATTTCGTGCACGTAAACCCTTATAAAAACGAGCAGTAGTACATCGTGTAAAAGAGAGAAAGAGCTGCATCGATTTGAAGCTCATCCGCTTATGACGCCGTCCAGTCCGCGGAGGAGGCGACGACGGCTGGAAAGCTTGCGCGCGCGCGCGAGCCTATTAATCGAGAGCGGGCGCGAGCGTTCGGTAATCGAGATACGGCGCGCGTCAGCGTGTGCACCCCAGGCGCATCGGGCCGCGCACTCTCGGCAAGCCACTCAATCAATCCGTCTCCCCCTTCTACTTCTCTTTCTCTCTCTCCTACTCCTTGTTTCAAGGCTAATCCAATTTTCTCATTTTCTGTAATTAATCACCGAGAGCGCATGGCCGTGGCTCGAAATCATTTAATTTCCCAGCGAAATCTATCAGCTTCGCAGAGTAATTGAGCGCGTGCTCTCCTGCTCGAGATGAAGATGCAAAGATTGATGGAGGATTTCTCGTTTTTGATAAGCGAACCGTGATTTCGACGTGGAGAGATATTTGGAAATACGGAACCGAGTGAAAGGGAGGCTTGAGTAAGGGATACAAGAGGTTTTGGAATAGCGTAACGGTAAAAATGGGCAGAAGCTTTACCCCGGTAAGGGGGAGAAGGAGAGGAGTTACGGCTCACTTCGACAAGCGAACGCAGTGGGATCGAGCTTGCGGCCGGATCAGGGCGCGCTTTAAGCGCCGGTGAATGGGCTGCTGCCTGCTCGCGTGCTACCCGCCAACGAACCGCAGCCAAAGAGCTTTATCTCTAATTTTAATGAGTTTCCGGAAGTACGCGCACCGCCAAGTCCCAACCGCGGATTCAACTCCCCTTCGCTGTACCATCAGGCCGAGTTTGTCTTTGAATTTGGATTATCGGAACTTTTCTCTCCCTACCTCGCAAGCTCGAGTCTTGGGCTAACTTTGTTTATGGCTTGTTTGGCGCGGGGAGTAACTTGGATTTTCGAAATTTTTCTTTTCGACGCTGCCCCGTTTTCCCAAACTTATCCGTTTCGAAGCGGATGGTATTTTTAGTCCGGGCGCCACGGGGGTTTTCGTAGGCCATCGAGGTCCACTGCTCCACCAAAGTTTTTTATACGTATTTTCACCTCCTGAATTCAAATTTCGA
>JAPYYQ010001597.1:0-63564 GCA_030522585.1 Anagyrus pseudococci
TTTTCGGCCAGTTTGTGTGTAAATTTCATCAAAATGCATCGATGTCCGGGGTTTACTAAGACACATAGTAATTTTTACCCTACAATTTTTCTCAGTGTGAAAATCCAATTTATAATTCATAAAGAAAAAAAATACTGCAATTACATGTTTGTAGTGGCAAAGAAGTATCACGTAGATGCAGCCAAAATTGATGTGGCGAACCTTTGATGTTGCAACATAAATTTCATATTGGCCCGGCCTGAATCCGCAATAAGCAATTGCCTTGATCACGCTATATTTGAATTATTCAATAGAAAACACAACCCTACAATGTTGTTCCATTACCTTTGAAGTATGTACTTCATGTTTCGCTTTAGCCAAATTATTCTCTTCTATTTGTTGAGTAAAGTTAACGATCGTTAAATCACCATAAATCTTATACCTTTTGTGCATTTTCAGGTATATTAAAATATTATTTATAAAAATTTGAAAATTTTAAATTTTGCCTTCAATCAACAATTTTTAAATTTACAACAACCTTCATGGACTTGAATGCATTATCATATTTGATTGCCCATAAAAATATTACTGCCATCTGTTTACGATTTTCTCAATATCAGCCGCGTATCTCCCGTAACAACTTAATATTTTTAAGATATTCCCTTTCACGAACAAAAACTGTAAAGTAATGTCCCTGCAATTTATTTTCTTATTTATGTGCTTTACAATATACTTATAGAAACGAATTTCAGCTTTATTCCTTATCTGTCAGAAGAGGCGATAATACTTGGGGGGCTGTTAAGGAATTTTATGGCTTTTTCTACCGCATTATCAGAGCTCCCTTTTTCTTCGCAACAAAAACTCAAATCTCTCTCGTATTTCAACAGCACGTGCCCGCCTTTATAAACAGAAATGCCCTTTATAAAAAAAAATAATATCAAAATAAATTTTATCGACTATATTCATGCTCCATCGAGAGATTTCAACGAGTCGCTAATCATCTAAAAACAATCAATCGATCAAAATTAATATTTTTATATACTTATCTCGAAATGGGCTTATCATACCTCACGCGAATTTTGATGCTCTTTTAATATTCCACTAAATTTTATTCGACTAATACCGCACCTCCAGCAGCTAATACTTTCTATTCATTTCCCTCCTTTTTTTTTGCTTAAACTTTTGCGCAGTTATGCTAATTTCTTAATTTCTCTCCCGGTCGCTAGGAAACCAACCAGTCGTATATGAGCTTTCGTGATGTCATTCTCCCTTGTTGTCGATTCGTAGACGTCACGATGCTACGGTGACGCAAGTCGGAGCTAAATTTTCAGCTGCTAGATGGATTAGAAATAAACTGTAATTTCTGATTGTCATTAATTATGATATTGCTAAAAGCGCAATGAAATGAATAACGTAAAAGTCATACTTGAAGCTTTAATTATTCTATTTATGTGCGTACATACATTCGTGCGTCAAGTTTTAATCGTACAATTGTGCAATATTTTCGTATGCATAATTGCGTAAGACAAAATGACAAACCTTAATTTATAATTTTAAGCACATAACGAAATTTCTAATCCAATTAATTAATTGTATTCTATTTTTCTGTTTCAGGTGAGTAACAAGTTAACAATAACACTTGTTTACCCAACGCTACTTTTGGTCGTGTGAGTAGTAAAACTTATGCAACTGCCGCGTGTTTTTCCTATTACCAGGTATATTTTCATAAAAGAAATCGAAAATAGAAAATCGTCTAATGAGAGATAAATTTTATTTAACATTTATTAATAACTCTCTTGTAAAGCGCTCTTTATCAAATGCAATAACCTTTGGTTAATGCTTGAATAGCGTCGACGTAAATTTTGATCTTTAATCTCGCGTACAATTTAAACCTAAGTAATTAAGAGATAATGCAAGCAGGCAGCCTCTTTTGTAGTAATCTGAACATTAGAGGAAACAAATGTTTACCTCAAAGTAGCAAAGATCGTTTGAAACCACGAGCGAAATGAATTCGTGCGCGATGTACATAATTAACCGTGGAGAATGAAGCAATTCAATTACAGTTTTGCCAACGTTACACCGTATAAACCATATTTCACCGTCGTTAAATCCATCAGCAGTCCAACCATTTTTCTCAAACGGCTCTAATGCTCTACAAAACGATCGGGATAAAAAAAACTCCGTTGCAAATCAAACCCCGGCATCGAAATATTATCAGTCATTCGATCAGACCGAGCCAGAGGCTGACGCATAGTGATCTCGCTGAGTAAATCTGTCTGGGCCGGCTTTTACAAATCGAGCAGCCGCGGGCCAAGTCTTTGCGAACGGGGAGTTGCATCCCGGATGAGCTTGGATAGATTACCGACGCATGACGCGATGTACCCCAGCGAGCGCGTGTGTATGTTGCGCGCGTGTGAGTACGTGCGAGTGCGCGAAAGGTAATCTCTCTCTCTCGCGCGCTTAACCATGGCGCATTTTCACCGGAGAAAGTAGCAAAGCCCACCGCCGCGAGAAAGCATGCTCCCAACACACCAACGACGTTTTGTCGTCGTCGTCGTTCGCCTTCCCTCCTTAGGCTGTCTGCACGTCGACGTTAGACTTTCAAGAGCCACAATGTTCTCGACTGCGACTAGCTTTACTCGTACGAGATTTTTTCTTTTTTGTTTTTCCTTTGACACGGGATGTGATAAGCTATCGTCTTGCTGTTTAGACTCTCTCGCTCGTTAACCGTAGTAATGTTGTTGGTTATCAGAAAATCGTGCAATTCTATTGTTTTCTTATCGTTTTTCTCTACTCGAACACGTCATTGTTATTTTGTTTTAACAAAGTTATTGTCCAAGATTAGTGAGACCGTTTTTGAAAAAAAGTATCGATACGCCGTTGTAAACGACGATATCCGTTAGAGGTTGAAAAGCTTAAAAAATTTGATAGTTTTTTGTTTATTTTTAAGCTGCCTCGCAAGAATTTCAAACGTGTGATTGAAAAGTTTTCGATATTCTCGTATGAAAATTATTAACGAACGCAATTAAATTTTATGCGCACTAAAAACCTTACCTTGTTTTAATAACATTCAAGCAAAGAGAATAAAATAATTAGGGAATATTGAAAAATTACCCGCAGCGTTTTTTCGCTTTTGCGTTATAATAAAAGGCCATGTCGTAAGTATTCACGAGAATCAAGTGTTTATGCAAATCATTAATTTGAGCGTGACACGTTTAACTATATGGCGACGGCGGCCTGCATAACTACGTCGTTGCACGGTTCATTCCCAACTTATTTAAAATGTTTTTTTTTCTTCTTACTTTTTTTCCAAGCTGTTAATTCTTTTAGAAAGTTATACACCACATGCAAACGCGTTAATTGTCGTTCTTTTTTTCGAATTTGTTGTAATAATTTTCTGAATTATTTATTTTACTAAAAAAATGCGTTAAATAAAACATAAAATGAATCGAGTAGTTCAAAGTACGTAGTGTAAGTTATCAACGTATTACTGCTGCCAACATACGAGCGAAACGAAAGTAGACAAAATTGAAGAGCCCGCAGTGCTCATCGGAAGATCCATGTGTTACAGGGAAACTAATGATCGCATCAGCAGCCGTATAGCTTTCCCCATTTTCATCGCTGGTAGGGGAATACGGCGAGTGTGGGAAGGGAGGGGGCACGATGCGGAAAGATGAACGCGTCGTCGTAGATCCTGCGCGTTTTACTTGGCAGACACGACTCTGGCGTAAAGAAAAAGTGTGGCGCAGGCGCCGCGATGTCCGTGTTACACTGCACGACTAAAAATACCCATTCTATTCCAAAGTGGGGGGGAAGAAAAAAGTTCGAGAAAGAGGGAGAGACAGAGGGATGTAGAGAAAGAAAGAGAAAAAGGTGGTACGCACCGGGTAAGAAAGCTAAAGGTCAAGGCGTCTGTACGAGACAGATTATTGGAAAACACGCGCGTGTTGTCTGCTATACATTGCCGTCGTCTTCCTCGTCCTCGTAACTTTGTTCCGAGTTGACTTGAGGGTCGTTTGATTTTGTATTAGAATATACCACGGATGTGGGTATTTTCGTAGCGGAAATTGGGACGGCGGTTGGGGGTAAGAGCGGAAATACTTGGGTGTTTTGTAGAGATTTTGGGATGGATGTGGAATGTACACAAAGTAGTAAGAATGTTGGTTTACTAAATTTTAAAGTGTACTATTCGTAATTATTTTTATTTTATTTAGTGTGAAAGTTTTAATCCGTTTAATTATCTTCTCAAATTGATAACATAATAATTGAAACTTAAATAATATAGCTTTATTTAAACTGGCTCGAATCGAAATTTAAAATTTTTATTTTTTCTATAAATCAAATAATTAAACATTTTATAGGTATTGCTTTTTTTCTAATTTGTTTTCTTGCAAAGAAATGTCAATGTTTTGTAGTTTATTCAAATTACGTGGGAAATACGCTTCTTAAAAATACCGCCAGGTGGCTACGCCAAAATTCCAAACCCGTTAACGATTTAGTCATCTTGTGAATATAAGTATAGGTCAGTGGGCAACTCTCGTTAGCTTTGCGCAGTGGCGATATCGTAACCAATGAGGTTCTACCGAGGTGCGATTATTGCTAGTTGAAAACTTTTACCAATACCCCGCCAAGACGATGTGAAATTTTTGAAAGCCCTTACGAGGGCTTCTTTAATAAATTGAAACATAAAAACCTCTTATTTTTAACAGTAGCCACTATTTGATAAGATCATTAAAGTGAAAATTTATTAATTAAAACATCAACTGATGTTTCTTTTTAAATAAAAAATAGGGTTAATTTATTACAAGAAGGGAAATTTTGCTAATCAAAATCGTTCAATTTGCAAAAAAGGTGTTATAAGCTGCCGTGTTACTCATGTAAGCAGCCAATTGATTTTTTAATCTGTAAAATTTGACTGCAATCAAAAGCCCTTCGCAGCGTCTTCCAATAACCCTACCCAAGCCAAACAAGCGCGAGAAAGCACACAAGCGTGCCGAAACGCAACAACCAGTTTCCACACAGCCGTGTCTGCATATGTGGTGGTAGTGGCGACGGCAGCAGCAATAGCAGCATTAAACTAAACGTGGCGCGATAAAGCGTCGAGAGGCAGAAATCAGTTCGTCCACGCTGTGCAGAGAAAGGCCCTCGGAGAGAGCAAAAGAGAGAGAGAGAGAGAGAAGCCGATAAGCGCCGGCGCGACATTTCATTGCGATAAAAGCGGCGCAGCTCTCGCATCAAGCAGAGAGAAATGGGGAGAAGGGGGGATAGGATGGGGCACGAAAACGATCGGCTTCCCTGACTCTTTCAGCTGGGCGAGGCGAAGGTCCTCGTGCCAGTCACGTACGGCCGCTTCGGTTTTATTGCACTTTTCATCCCGCGGCGGGCCGAGAGAGAGAGAGAAAGAGAGTGCCGCGCATGTTCCATTAATCCCTGGAGCCGCGCGGCTGCAGCAGCAACTCTCGTGATTACCGGAGGCAAACGGCGGGCATATCGCGCGCGCTCCAAGCCGCGGCGGCGGTGGCGGCCGCTTGCGTAACTCTTGAATAATTACGCGCCGCTTTCAAGAGAGCCCCCGCGCCGAGGCTCAATTAGAACAGTTGCGCCTGTCCTCCCCCCCCCCACCTCTCGGACCTTCGTACGTGCCTTCGACCCCGAATCTCCTAGACTTCCAAACCTTGCTTTTACAAACTTGCTTGCCAACTCCTAGTTTCTATGTTTTCAGTTGGCTTTTAGTCGTCCCCTTTTATTTTATCTCATTGGACTTTTTTTTAAGTCAAATTACGTGCTTTTTTTGTTCTGAGAATGCGAGATATAATGTAATGTAAAGGCGGATGCCGAGTAGACCAGGAGGACCTTTTTGCGGTAACACGTTTGCTCATTGCCCAAGAACAACTAAAGTTTCATTTGAAATTCCTTTGTGAAAGAGCGGTTAGTCGGATCTACATGATCACGGTTTGGTCGGAACTGTAGCTCCTCTTTATTTAAACATTACTTTCCGGAAAAGTACTTTAGCGTCGACTTATAAATTTTTTAAAATCACACCGTTAAATAATTAGAACACTTTGTAATTCTATAATTTTCTAAGACAATTTTCAATTTTAATTTAGCAATTAAAGTTCGCGTTAAACTGCTAAACTCGCGAATAATTTAATCAAAGTGAAATCTAATTCGTTCGCGTAGGCAGGAAAAGAAAGAAGACGGGCTCCGCATACGCTCTCGGTGTATGTGTGTGTGCTTTCATGTTGCGGCAAAGTGAACTGTGCATCTGACGGTGTCGGCTACTGGTATAGCGAGCTCACCGGAGAGCCACAAAATTTGACAGGTGAACGCGTATAAAAGCATTTCGGTGCCGCGTTGGCGAGAGAGATAGTTTGCTAAAAGTTCAGGCCAATTAATGGCTCCGAAAACACGATTGGCGCTCCGCTACTTCGTACAGTTCGCTTAATACGCGGCCAACCTATTTTTTTTTCTTTTTCTTTCGGCTTTTCGTAAGTACCCGATAACGGAAAGATTTTCAATTCCCGGAATAACGTGATGAGTTTAACTGAAGGCACTCCGCGATAATAGCTACATTAATCGGCGATGATAACAATTTAATTATAATCAGCTGTAACGAAGCATCATTTTTGCTGAGCGAATCACGAAGTTCTATTCTCTCTCGAAGTTGATACTCTACATTATTTTAATTTCGGGAATGCTCTATAATTAGAAATCTAATAAAGCAAAGTTTCTAATTCAACCGCGATCCCGAATGCAAAGGCCCGGAGTACTATCTCGCAAAAACATTATTACTCAAGTTTGAAAAAGAGACTCGAGCGAGTCGAGAGAGAAGGGAGGGAAGTACGAGGTAAAGCGCGAGAGAGCTTTTTTCGCTCCACTTCTTTATGCAAATAAAGCCGCAGTTTTTCACGTCGGCCACTCTCATTCGAAACTGTTCGCGTTACGCGAAACTCGATCCTCGCATATATATCTACAGCACGAGCGAGCAGGCGAGCAATGAGAAAAAAAAAGAGAGGCAAAATACCGTTTCCCAGCGACGCGCGTGCACTTTCCCTCTGCCTGCATTTTCGGATTAATAAAGCAAATCGCGAAAGCGCATCGCTCAAAACTACACAGCCGGCCCGACACACTCGTCGAGTTTGCCTTGAGACGCGCGCGAGGCTCTGCAATCGTTGCAAATCTCCGATTTTTCCCAGCCCGGAGTCGCCGACCCGTTAAAATTCGCCTAACACACACGTCAAATGCGAATCACGATAGAGGGGGACGCAAACAAGCCCCAACGTTGCTCTCGGGCGCCCGAAAATGTTCGTCTCGAAAATTCCGAACAACGAGGAGCTGCAATCGGTCCGCAGTGACTATACAACAATGAGACTGGACTTAATCGGCCGATGCCTTTTCGGTAAAGAGCAACGATTCAGAGTCGCTCGATCGCACGCGTCGCAGGAGGCTCGATATCTCGCACGAGAAAAAGGAGGAGGCAAGAGGCGCGCTTGGTACCTTACTTCTCCCCCCGACTGTCCAGTGCAGACACGCTTGGTTCGTCCGAAAATTGTCTAGCTGTATCCCGCGCGGGATATCTCTCGAATGCCACGGGAGATGCCATTCCAGATGCGATGCCGCTGGAGTTGTTCGCTAGAAATGAAGTTAGGACGCCCAACGTCGCCTCGAGTTTTTGCGGCTTCGCTGGCGTCGAGTACTAACAACTTTTCCAGTATACGAATATAGCTTTTTTTTCTCCTTCTCGTTTTATTTATCTTCGAATTTTTTCTCTTTGAAGTCGTCTGCTTACGGTTTTAAATAAATTGCGAATTAAATGTCGGTTGACAGTGTTTACGCAATAAAAGTCCGCCGAGTATAAAATGTTTCAAAAATACACCGCACATTTTAAATATTGCCAAGTTCCGAAAAGAAGTATTTTGCATTTTTTTTGCTAATAAACGATATTGCTCCACGGCTGTATGAAATTTTTATTTCAATCGAAAGAGCACGGACAGTGGGCAATAATTTTTCAACGATTATTATTTCTTTTTTAAACTTATTTCGCCCGGGCCGAGCCGTAAATCATATCGAAGTGAAAAATAGCGCTGAAAAACTTTGAAGCGCCAGATTTATAAACGTTATAAACATTTCTTTATACTCGAAAATCTGATGTTTATTTTTACGTTTTACGACCTCCCCCGTATAAAGAGCCTGTTGCGCTTTGCAAAGCAACAACAAAAAAAAGAGGTTAATTTTTCATTTTCCACCGCGGTCGCGTACGCGCCTCGGTGTAGTCCGGGCTATTTTACTTAATTATAAAACAAAATTGTTCGAGTCAAAGCGTATCCGAATATTTGCATAAATATCGCGTGTGAAACATTGAAATTTACATCAATATTGTCTTGACGAGGAGTTGAAGTTAGATTACACTCGGCGAGCGAGTAACTTTGACAACGGCCCGCACAGAGAGAGCGAGAGAGTTGCTATGATCTGTGAGAAGCGCAGGAAGTGTCGTCGACGCGTATAGTTACAAAGTGTAGCGTAATATCTAGTCTTCAACTTTAGCAAAACGTCGGCTCGCACAGCCCACAGTCAAGGGGAAAGATACATTGACATCAGCCAGGAAAATATGACGTTAGCGTGCTCTAGAGGCAAGCATATAGGCTGCGTTTAATACGCCTATAAGTTTATGCGCTCAAGTGTTATATACTACGCTAATCTTATAAACTACCTTTATTTTTTATATTTATTTATCTATATGATTTTAACAATTATTTTATACCCATTTATCGATATTATTTTAACAATCAATTTGAGTGCATTTGTAAATTAGCGCATTTATTTATTATTGTATCGTCAAAGTCAATGCTAATTTTAATATGCAATAATTCCTTTGCGTTTTACTAAAGTTGAAAATTACCCTCTCATATACGTTTAACATAACTATGATTCGTAATATAATTCAAGTTTCATCATTTCAATTATTTGCGTAATTATTTAGCCGTTCACGCAATCTAGCCAGCACTAAACGCCTGTAAATTACAAAGCAACGCGAGGATTTTTGCGTTAGCATTAAAGGGCGCAAAGAATGAAAGCAGGGAAAGGGAAGGGGAGGGAGTTGGCGGGGTGCAGCTGCACGGCCTCTCTTTTCCCCTCATCGGGCTTTTTCAATTCTCGGCGTGTTCGCGCCGCATTAACTCAATTCCGTCAAACAAGCCGTCGGCGCTGGGGCATAAAGCGCCAACAGATATATATCCACGCGCGGCTTTTGAGCTCGGGCGCATCTGCTCTGCCGGCGCGTGTGCGGGGGATAATGCGATCGGAGCTCGCCGAGTGCAGCCGAGGAGAGAGGGAGAGAGAGAGAGAGAGAGACTATGCTATCGGGAGAGGCCGCTCGTGCCGAGGAGCTGCTGATTTACCGATGTCGTGTGCTCTCCTTTATGGAAAGATTCGAGGAATTTCAAGCTCGCCTCAAGCGGGGGCCGGGCCAGTTCAAAACTGACCAGTCAAAGGCCCTGTGCTGCGGCGAGCGTGGAATTGCGCGTCTGCCAGAGATTCGAACTGCCAGAAACTGGGGAAAATATGTTGTAACCTAGTCTACTTTATGATTTTTTTGTTTACACTTTGCGGCATGAAAACTTTGCACTTAAAACGAGCAGGAGGGATTTCTTTCTTTTTTTCTTTCTAAATTGGATACTTCGTCGACATAAAAACCAAATTCTTTTATAGAGCTATTTCTAATTCTAATATTATGAACAAATTTAAAAAATTAGCAGATCATGCAGTCGATACTCGCCAGAGTTAAAACAAGTCTTGATGATAAATTTTTAGACCGACTTTCACGTTACAGCGTATTTTCACTATCGCAACCGAGTTGAGAACCACTAGTCTCCAGTGACACTCAGTTCGCACAAGTTTGCAGACATAGACGTTTGTAGGTCTATAGACTGTACGTACGTGTACTACTGTTGGACAGGCAACGGTGAAGGGAAATTTTTGCTTAATGTAGCCACTTTATTTAATGAATATTGTTTTTATTAAAAATGTACAGTGATCCAGTACACCTAATGCTTTATTACGAATTATTTAAACATATCGCACCACATTAGTTTCCCGTTCGTATTAATTTTCTGGACAAAGAGAATAGATTTTAAAGTAGGTTACTCAGTCAAAGGGTAATTTTTATGATTTACTATACGGATGGCAAGATATAGACACGTGATTAATCTAATGAAGTAGGCGAATTTTCTGGCGATACTCGAAAACTTTTGCCATTGCTTGCTAGCCGAGCAAGAAATTAATTTAAATAGCGGAGCGGCGATCGCATAAATGAGTACGCAGACGGCAGACGGCTTGGGGTAGGGTTTGCAACACCGAAACATTTTGGCATTGTTTTGTAAATGTATACTCGTAAAAGTTTTCGTTTGACGTCACTTGTAACCTCATTACGGGCACGAAACGACCACTGTTCTCTTGATAAAGCCCTGCGGTAGTCGCGTAAAGAGCAGCCGAAATTAAGTAGCGTGTTAGCATTTCGTAAATCGCCACCAACGTTCTTTTTTTTTTTTGTTTCGTACGAATTTTGATACTTAACGCTCCATTTGTAAATGAAAAATTTAGCAAGATTATATTCATTTCGCGCAAGCGTTGCATGACTAGTAATTAAAACGAAACTTTTTGTACCTTTTGCGGCCACATGAAAAGAAAAAGAACCGCTTACAAAAAGAACTTTGGCCTTCGAACGACCACCTCAGCAAACGTTAAAAGAGAGAATATCCGTTGTCCGCCGTCACCGAATGCGTTTTCTCATTGTCCCGTTCCAAAGCGCCCGAGAGGGAAGATAAACAGAGAAAGCAAGTCTAAATCGATTATTTTGACGTTTCGGCATGTGCGCCAGGTATTCCCTTTCATCCGTCCGCATTCCAAGATTATAATGCTTGATGGCTCATTTTCACGAGTATTCGCGAGAGGCATTCTCGCGTTGGCTTTCTTATCCTTCTGTCCCAGGCTCCCAAATGCTCTTTCCAGCCCTGGCTAACGGGACTCCTCTGATGGAGCTCTCTGCTAGGAGCGAAAGAAAATCATTAGTTCCTTAATGATTCGGCGCTTGACGCCCCTTGAAAGAAAAGTCAAAAGTGGAGCGGATGAAAAATCCATTGTTTTCAGACTGCGTTGACGGAGTAGTTTCTCAGCAGTTGTGTGTTTATTGTACAAAAAGACGGTTTGTTTACTTTCTAGTGTATTACGGTTACGAATTGAAAAATCGTAAATTTTTATTTCACAAAAATTAATGTTACAGGATTGTTTATGTTGTTTAAGGCGAATTTATTATTGTCCTGCTTTAGCCAAAGCTTTAAATTTTGTTTATGGTATAAATCACGTGTAATTTACGATCATTGGCTTTTCTTTGTCGGGAGGGTAATATTTTTTTTAATAATCTAATTTTCAATTTTAATAACTTGCAAACGATTAATTTACAACGATTTATGTAAAATCCTCTTGTATTTTGCAAATTCAACGATATATTATTTTCAACGTTCCGTGTCCGTTGTGTTGGTCGATCGATATGTAAGGTCAAGGTCTCTATGCTATTGATAGTTTTTGTAAAAAGTAAAACTAATGGAGTTCTAAAATTCAAACAATTTATTCATCTGCATATACACGTTGTTTACGTAAATTTCAAACTTTATTTAATTACTACGCTCGTTAACTTTATCGCCAGAATTTTAATGATAATAACTTTTTTTATGTACATTAAACAAACGATATTAAATTAACAGACTGCTAAATGAAAATATTGCAAAACTCAATATTTATCGAAGTGCACGTCGAGATTTTTTACATGTTATTTTCTTGAAAATGTAATTATTTTACGTGGCCGAAGCAAAAGCCATTCCGACGTTTGAAATTTATCGCTCGGAGGAAATATAATCATCCGCTGAGTACTTCATGAAAATCATCTGTTAACCATAGGGTTCTAAAAGTGTTGATCCCGTTTTACCTGTCTCATAAATCCGTTTGATATTTACGAGCAAAATAAGGCAGCCAGGGGCTGGCTCGCGGCGCGGGGTGGGAGCCGGGCAGGAGGCTTTTACAGCCGATCACAAAAGTCGCAATTAAAAGCGAAAACACGCTGCGTGTTGGCAAGGCAATTCCAGCGACAAATGAAGCGACCGCAGCCCGTGAAAAAACCAAAATCCATCGAATTCACTGGGGGGAGGGGATAAGGGTGTGGAGAAGTTTCGTTGCCTTTGATTGTTCGGCGTAAATAAGAGCCCGAAAGCCGGGGATGGCGCGTTGGAGAGATTGAAGAGCATTTGGTATTTTGCGAAGCCGTGATCTGCTCTGCGGACGCATTAGCGAGGGAGACAATAGGCGGGAGAGAGAGAGAGGGATCTGTGTCAGCACAGACACGCGGCCCGGCCAATTTCGACGAGGTCACTTTAAAAGTAGATGGGCTACTTGTGCGTTAAAGCAGCGCGTAAATAAACAGGTGGCGGCAAATCAGCCGGATGATCCTTTTTATTTGCTCTCTCTCCCTCTTGCTGGTTAAAGCGAACATGCGCTTGCCATAAGTGGCGTCATAATAATGTTATGTTGATTTTTCATCGGGGGGAATATGCAAGTTAATCGATCGTAAATTTTGAATGCTATTTTTTGGGGGAGGACGGGGAGGGGGAAAAATTTCTGCTCGAGTTTGAAACTTGAGCAAAATGCACGCTCGTAAAATAATTCAATCGACGAGTCTGACGTGAAAAGTTGACTTTAAATCGAAAACTTTGGTAAAGTTGATTCTGTATTTCAGGCTTGAATTCCGGAATCTATAACTAGTCAAAACTCTTTAATTTTATTTTTACTCAAGTCCTTTTCATTGCATTTACTTCTAAGCGTTTGTTATTCCAACACTTTAACGTGTTCAATATAAGTCGATAAAATTTTCTTCTAAAATTAAACTTCAGTTAGACAAATGATGACTTTGATCTCTCGTGTGAATTTGAAAAATTTCAGTTTGTAAAACACTGTCAAACTTTTTAATTTATTTCCTCCGAAATTTATCGGTATTACGACATACGGCCCTGTAAAAACGTTAGAAAATCAATATTGTTCCGTAGCTTTCACGTTGTTATCCGAACTTCTTAAGTTAAATTCAATTTAATGAAATTCATGGGTTAAAAAATATAGCATTAAGAACCCATAACATCTTTATCCAGTAAAATTTTGAACTTTTTGCCTACTAGAGTTCACCGTACGTGTCGCATCGCAAACATTATTTATGATCCGTATACCTATTATTTTAGAAGGAAGCTTTGAAAAATTCAAAAGTTGAATATCATGACAATATTTCCATAGTCAATAAGAACAACAAAACGTTCCCTACAATTTTTGATATCGTTACACCGAAGCAGAAATAACAAATGCTTCTACAGACCAGCTTCGTATTTTCACATAAAGTTGTAGTAGCACAAATATACGTATACAGTGATAGACTCGATTCCATAAATAATAAAGAATAGAAGCTTTCGCCGCGCTTGCAGCGACGTATACAGGGCAAATGATTAATCAAGGCGTTCGCTTCGTGCTCTGTTTGCAGGATACTATCAGCCGGCTGGCCCGCTGATACAGCATCCGCCGGTGACGCTGCCGCCAGTGAAGGGGCCGCCGCCGGATCCGACGCCCACACCTCCCCAGAATTCCGAGGGTTCGGATGACCTCGTGGCGACCTCCAGCACGTCCGGCGGCACGAGCGGCACAGGTGAGCAGTCCAGCGTCTACCTTCACAGCGTGCAATTCGCGACAAATCGTTCTCTCTCGGCTTTTATGCTTCCGACTATTCAGCGAGTAATGTTATCCTTTGTTATAGCTGCATTTGTCGGAACGAAATTTTTTCTCCGGAGCTAATCGAATTCTCAAATTCTCACCGGGTTTACTTTATTTAATTTTCGTTGATTTTGATTAAAACCGCACATGTTTGCATATTGTATCTCCAGTTGTATCTTGAATACATCGGACTCAAGATACAACTGGACTTTTCTTGTTGTAAGAAAACAGTCAGGGCATAGAAAACAGCGCGAGAGCGCACTAAAGGTCTCGGCCGGCAGGCCGAATAGTTCGCCGCTTTTAATTGCCTTACTACGACGTAAGCCGGATAGTAAACGTCGCTTCGTGTGCGTTTCGTGTGTTGCAGGTGGTAGCTTCTATCGCACGTACTGCCCGCAATATTATGCGACGCCGCCGCAGTACCAGGACCTCTGCTACCCGCCCTCCTACTCGCACTCGCACCCACACCCGCCGCCTTACTACCACAAGTATGCGCCTCCGTATCGCAGGTAAGTGTAGCCTGCAGAAGCACGCAGTTCTCTCTCCTTGCTGACTCTCTCTATATATTACTGTGCGTCTGACAAAGCCGATAAAATAAACCACCTCCGCGCATTTTGGTTTTCACTCTGTGCTCTCCCTCTCTCTTTACGAGTGCGTAATTGTTCAGAAGCTGTTGAACGGTAGCGTTTGTTTTTTTTTCTCGGATATATACTTCATTTCTCTCTGACTCTTGCTTCTAAGAACATTGTTACCTGAATTGTAAAGTTTGACTGATGCAAGACATTGATTTTCAGTTCTGATAAAGCGTGGGCGCAACAGACTTCCGTAATAATAGCCATTTCAAAATTAAAATATCATTGGAAATTGACGCGTTTCATTATTAGCTGTCGTGTTATTTATATCCGCGTTTTCAATTCAACAATAAAAAACTGTCATTTGTTTTTACACAATGAATAAGCTTTGTCTTTCGCCAAAATTTTTTTCCTCGCTCTGTACAAATCAGAATAATGTGTTTTAATGAAAAAATAAAAGTTTGTCTTATTGTTTAAACAGGCAGTATTACGGGTATCAAGAGACTGGAGCAGGCGGCGGTCCAGGCGGTTCCGGGGCAGGTCCCGGAGTCGTCGAGTACCAGCCGCCGCCCGGCGAGTATCTGCCTCCGTATTACGGCGGATACCCGCCACCGCCGCCGCCGCCGCCACCGCCAAATCCTGCGTATTTGCACTCACAGGGACGACCATTCGCAGACCGTAAGTTGACCGACCCCGCAGACCCATCCCCACTCGAGCGCCTGAGAACAATGGTGTCGGAGACTAACAGAAAGGTTGTGTACGTTCGACGGAACGCGTTTGCAGATGCCTTCCAGAGCTGTCCGTGCCCCATGCAGTCGTGTCCAAAAAACGCGGATACTGGGCCCCTTATTGGTAATGGTAAGGGAGCGCCAGTGGTATCGGGGCCCGGTCTGTCATTGCCACCCAGCGCCTTGGTGGGGCCGCCCTCTCCCGCGCGGGGTCTAGCCGGGCTAGCACCCCCGCACGGGGCCAACGCCTGGGACACGGACCGCGTCCAACTGAAGAACCCGGCTGGCACGGCGCAGCATCGCGCCGGCCAGCCGCAGAGCCAGTCGCAACAGCAGAAGCAGCAGCAGCAAGCTCAGCAGAAGCAGCTGCAGCAAGCTCAGCCGCAGGCTCAACAATCGCAGCAGCAGCAACAGCTACTGCCTCCTGCTGTTGCCTCTTCCTCCTCGGCCTCTGCGACCGCTGCGGCGACGGTTGCCGTTGCCCAGCAGCAGCAGCCCGGACATGCAGCTCGGCTTGCTGTCGATACCTTCGCCAAGGTAAGACACTACTTTTTTCGATGTTCTTGCGAGACTGCGTGGATTTGTCGAGTGTGGAAAATATGTATCTTTTTCTGTCGTTCAAATGTATTATTACCGAGTTAATATAAAATAGAACAAAATATTTTCTTTCTTTCTCACGTAATGGAATTTGGCAAAATCGCATTTCGTTTAACCAACATTTATTTGCTCGATCTCGCGTTTTCTTTCCAATATCTTTACGCTTCTTCGAACCTTTTTTGTCAAAAGTGCCAAATACGAAATTTGTGTGGTCTCGGGCTAAGTATGAGTAAGGAGAAGGCGGGGACAGACAGAAAAGGAAAGAGAATGAGTAAGTGAGTGAGTGAATGAGCGTAAGAGAAAGGGAGGTGTGAGGGACGGGGGCGGAGGAGAGGGGGCCAGAGAAAGAGCAGAGAGAGAGAGTGCCGAAGCATGGGAAGCCCCATCGTCGGGCCCCCTGTAGCTCGTCCGGTCAACTACTTTCCGTCAAGAGTATAGGCACGGCGAACCGCTCAGCGTCGGCCATTGCTCATTCGCAGCTCTTATCTGTCGGGCGGCTGGCCCAGATGTTGGCTCATTTCCATGTTTCTCGCCGTAGGCCGAGAGCAAGGAGTGCTCGTGCAGCGCTGTTGCCGGCGCCGGGCCTCGTACCGGCAGCAGCAGCAGCAGCAGCAGCAACAACAACAACAACAACAATAACAACAACAACAGCAGCAGCGTCGGCAACAGCCGGGCGACGGCCTGCGACTCGTCGTCGACCTCCCTGACGCAGGCGGCTGCTGCGGTCGTCGTAGCTGGCTGCGGTGGCCCGGCCAGCATCGCCGAGCTCGTCAAGCTCGAGAGCGTGTCGCCGGCGAGCAGCGAGGAGGCCCCGAGCAGCGCCTCCTCGCCGGCTAGCCCATCCTCCGGGGCCGTCAATAAGCTCCATCACCATCACCATCACCATCATCTGCAGCAGCACCACCACAGTCTCAAGCTGGAGAACAACAATGTCAAATGCGAGTCCTGCAGGCGCAGGCCGCTCGACGAGTCGGAGAGGCCCAATGCCGAGGTCACGGCTATTGGGCCGCGCGAGCACGTGCCTTGCGTCTCGAGCTGCCGCGTTAAGTGCGAGGCCGGCTACAAGTGCGAGATACTCAAGTGCGAGCAGTGCGTCAAGGAGGCCGGACAGCTCGCCATCATGGAGATGGACAAGGACTCGGGCATCCTCGAGGACGACGCTGGAAGCGCCAAGATGGACACGGACGCCGAGGTCAAGGAGGAGCTCGCCTCGCTCGTAAGACCATATTATCCCTTTTGCTTATTTAGCTTATGACCAGGCGCAATATTGTCACGTACATAGCGCTAATGCTTATCGTGCCATTCTCATCGCTCTTGGCGTTTATTAATAACACCTTTATATAGAAAAACAACAAGTAGATAACGCGATTTCACCAAAATCGCCCGGGTTCCGTTTATTATCGCGTCGTAAAATTAGTGCAAACACTTGTATTGATTTATTAGTCTATTCCAACAAGTTTAAAACTCGCATTACAAAAACAGTTTCTTAACTTCAAACTTCTCTGAAACATAACACATTGCGGTTAAAAGAAAAAAAAATAACATCGCGATGTTGATTGAAATACGCGCAACTTGACGAACCGTCTTATCTGCATTTAGAGCGACACGTCCTCGTGGAAGAAGCCGGACTACGAGCCAACGGTTTCCGAGCCTGTTATGCCCAACGGCGAGGCAGACGAGGTGACGGAGGCCGAGGAGTCAGCCGAGGGCCCAGGCAATCCCAGCCAGCAGTCGGACGGTAGATGTCAAAAGGTCGGCAAGCGCAAGCTCTCGCTGGACAGTCTCTCCGACATCGCCAAGCTCAAGAAGATCGGCAAGCGCACGATGTCGGTAGGCTCGCCCGGCGAATTCACGCAGCAGCAGCAGCAGCAGTCGGCTGTGATCGGTGCGACGGTCAACGGCGAGCACGAGAGGAGGCAGGAGCCGGTGATGAACGGCGCCGTAACGCACGCCGACTCGGTGAGTCTCCCAGACATCTCCTTTGCTCTCCTTCTCTCTCTCTCTCTCTCTCTCTCTCTCTCTCTCTCTCTCTCTCTCTGATTAGATAAGGTCTACTGTGCGCGACTCACACTTTTCTGTAAATCCCTTCCCCGACGCCACGGGCCCGCGTTTCTTTTCTACGCCCGCACTCGCGACGCTGAGACGTCTCGCGCGTTGAGAGGGGACGCGCACCAGCCGCGGGGGGAGGGGATAGACGAGAGAGAGAGACGTATTCGTACGAGAGAGAACGGGAAAGAGAGAGGGAATCGGTTCACGCGCCCCTGCAGCCGACGACGCCACGTGCGCCCGTAAACTCGGGCTAGCTCTCGTCCATTATCTCTCTCTCGCTATTCAACGACGCACTGCGCAGCCGCGGAGATATGTACCCTGGCCGTCAACGCTGCTTCTCTCGTTCTTGTGTCTACGTGGCTTCCGTGACTTCCGTGAAAAATATTATTGCGATACTTGGGCCGATCCTTTATTTTTCTTTCACGACGCTCTGAAACAAGGAGGCTCCTTTATCGATGGCGATACCAGTTGGTTTTTTATTTCAACGTTTACCGTTTGCCGATGCATTCCATTTTTTCTTTTAATAATTTGTTTTTCTCGTTTTTGTCGAGTTTACTTATAGAATCGTTTACATAAAAAATATGTAATAATTCTGTCTTATCAATCTGCTTTCAGCTGGCTAATGCAAAAGACTCGTCGAGCAGCGCGAAGAAGAAGCCTACAAAGAAAGAGAATCAAGTGAGCCAGAAGCGTAAGGCCGAGGCATCAAGCGTCGCGGAATCGCTGCCAAAAAAGTCAAAGACTGGGACGGGCAAGAGTACGGCCAGTGAGACGTCGATCATGGAGACGATAAACAACGTGATCCAGCAGAGCTTGGAAATGTCGCAAAAGCAGCCGCCAGCCAAGTCGAAGAAGCAAGCGAAAAACCCGACCGGCAAGAAGAGCAAGAAAAACGGCACGAATCTCCTCTCGACGATTAAGCGCGCTTCCAAGAAGATCGAACTCGATGTGAGCGAGAAAGTCGGTCTGTTCAAGTCAAAGCTCAAACACGGACACCGCAAGCTCAACAGCAAGGTCGAGGCGGTCAGGCTGAAGCGGAAGGGACAGGAGGCGAGGCTGAAAAAGAAAAAGAACGGCAAGATGAAGGCGAAACTGCAGGAGGTCAAGTCACGGGTGCTGCACGCCGCGAAGAGCAGGCTCGTCGCCGAGATCAAGAGCAGCAAGCTCCAGGAGGTCGCGAGAAACGGCAAGCTCGCCGAGGTGAAGAGCAGCTGCAAGCCGACGCCGCAGCCGCCGACGACGACAACCACTACCGCCGCCTCCGAAACGAAGAGCGCCAGCAAACCTGCGTCGGAGCCAAAGACTGTCAAGCTCGCTAGCGAAGCGATCAAGCAAAGCCAGCAGCAACACAAGCCGCCAATCGAGCCTTCTACCACGGATCCAAAGAGCAAAGCCAAGACTCCAGAACCGAGGACGACCAAAGCCAAAAGTCAGGAACCGAAAGAGGCAAAGCCCGTTCTCGAGGTGCCGGCTTCCCCTACGCCCGCTGCCCCGGCACCCAAGTCGCCGAAACTGCAGAGCAAGGAGAGCGGCAAGAAGGCAGGCAAGGCCCAGGAGCCGGTCCCGACCACGCCCGACGTAGTCGGACGGGTTGGCAAGCCCAAGGGTCGCAAGCCCAAGAAGACGCCCGGCAGAAAGAGCAGCGTCTGTAAGCTCGAAGAGACTCACGCTAGGGAATCGCCGAGCAAGTGCCTCACCATGCCCAAGCGGCCATTTCTCAAACCCAAATGGAGCAACGGCTGGAGCTGGGAGGGCGAGCCCTTCGAGGCCAAAGTTTACCTCACGGTGAGTCTCGATAACGCTTGCTTTCTGTTACAATAATTTGTTTGCATGCGGAAATTGTAGAACAAACATTTGCGCTTGATCATTAACGTATGCGAGTTTTGATTTTCGAGGCAATTTGTGCATAAAGTATTTGGGAGGGTTTCTTTATTTATACGCCTAATGAACGTCAAAAATGTGGAACAGGTCATTTTAGTAAATCAAAATTTATTTTTGTAGAAGCACAAAGAGAAAAACCCTCGGTAAAGTAAATAAAGTTAGCAAGTTTTCATAAAGCGTAAATTTAAAAAAAAAAGTCACAATTTTTCATCGATAAAACCTTTGAGTCGAGCGCCAAAATAGCCGAAGCAAAATAAATAATAAACCGAAAGTGGAGATTGCGTAAAAGCTCGGTGCAGCGTCGGGGGACGTATTCTCTTTTAAAGTCAAAAACGCAGCCCCGTCAACAGCGTGAAAAATAACCCGCGTCGGATGGCAAATGAGAAAAAGCAAGAAAAATAAAAAACATATTTATAAAAAATAAGAAGGAAGAAAAAAAAATTGGGAAAGCTTGGAAGCTGTTTCGCAGGAGGCGAGAGTGTAAGCTTGGCCTTTGCTATAAGCCATAATTTCTTTTTTAAGAACGAGGAGTCAGCCATTCGCCGGTGTTACGTCAGCATGAGGCACGAGAGCGGCGACGTGCTGCGGCCGCTGGACTGCGTTCTCCTCAAGAGCGGCGCTCGGAAGGCCGACCTGCCTTTCGTAGCGAAAATCGCAGCGCTCTGGGAGAACCCGGACGATGGTAAGTTTCCTTCTCACTCTCTCCTCGTCCGTGCTTTACATAACTTGCTCGCCTCGCCTTGAACTTCGCTCGTCCCTCGGCATTTGCATTTTACCCCAAATCCCAGGTCGCTCGGACATCGGGTACCTTCATCGATTTGCTCTTCGCGCTTGTCCTGGTCTTTGATAAGAAGTCGATTTATAAGCGCTTCGAATTTCGTAAAATCACGATATTTCGAGTCGGTATTAGCGCTGTACGGTGTCGAATGTCGCTGTTAACCGGTTGATCGATCGCAGACGAGGAGGAGGCGCGACAGTTTAATTACCCCTGGAATTATTGATCTCGGCCTCCGACTAATTTCGACGTTTCCATTGAATTAGGTGAGATGATGTTCTCGCTGCTGTGGTACTACAGACCCGAGCACACTGAGCAGGGGCGCACCGAATACGACACCGAGGATGAGGTGTTCGCCTCGAAACACCGGGATGCTAACAGCGTCGCTACCATCGAGGACAAGTGTTATATACTCACCTTCAACGAGTACTGTCGGTACGTATAGGCACAGATTTTCTTATTATGATGGATTACTTAAACCCGTTCTTCAGACGATGTCAATATATTTTGAGCTTTACTCAACTCAATACTAATTCTGTTGTCGAGGACGTAATTTATTTAATTATTTTATCTAAGATTGACAGACGAATATCCATTTATGTCCTTCTATATAAACGTTACATCTTGTTTAATCTATTATTCAGACCATAAAGCTCTAAATAACAATTAAATAACGGTTTTAAATAACAGAAAATCTAGTACTGCTTTAAGGATATGCCAAATAATTAAAAATTAATAAATTTTCATTTTTTTAGGTATCGCAAGAATCTCCGAAGAATTGAAGAAGGTTTGGACAACTTAAGTTTGATAGTACCTCCGGGCGACCAGCTGTATCCACGGGAGGCTCGACAGCCACCGATTCCCGTATCGATGGACATGGTTCTGTTTTGTAGACGTGTCTACGATTATCGTGGAAAAAAGCTCGTCAAAAATCCCGGATGACTTGACCAGCCTTAATGCTGATTCAGATGACAACAAAATAATCATCAAAAACATTTAAAAAAAACTGCAGTCCAAACAAACAACCCCAACACCGAGAAAAGCTGCTTGTGAAAGAAGATGGAAGAAACACGAAGGTGTCGCTCGTCTGCGATTAACCGACGACTAAAACAAAGAGAACTAATCGTTTAAAAGCGAAATAAGCGCGTATGATGTTCGTAAGAATGTGTGTATATCGACAGTGTTGCTGAAAGAAAATTCAGCAAAAAGGTGTAATAGTACATAAAGAACTGTGCCCTCGGTGGATTTGACAATTTTATAGTTAAATGAGAAAAAAAGAGAACGAGACGAAAAAGTGCAAAATAGGGAAAAATAATAAATATTTTTTTGCGAAATAGTCTTTACACGCATTAAAAGTGTGGCAAATGAAAATATGAAGATGAAAAAGGGAGAATATTTTTCAACTAGAGATTTAGCGTAGAATGTCATAACCAGCGAAGGAGATTTAAAATGATTAAAATAAGATAATGAAAAGAAGTCAGGGGCATTGACCATTTTTAGCGAGGAGATATGATCTATATCTCTAATGTAAACTTGCGCAAGACTACTGCGGGAGAAATTAGGGCTTGCGATATTAAGGACAAAAATGTATTTCTGGGCTCCCATTAAGCAATTAATCAATTTTTTTTTTCATTTGTTCACAATTGTTTTTTGTTAAGCTTTTTTATGCTCGATGCAAGAAATTTATTAAAGGAAGAGAGAACCATTTTAAAATAATTGGAATGAACCGATTGACATGCATAAGTTAACTAACTTACATTATATTTTTTATTTTTAAGAAAGTTCATCCTATGCATTTTGTATACTTTACATCAGAGTGATCAATGAGTTTTACATTGTTTAAACTACTTAATAGTGACACGATTTTTATTACAGATTAAATTTAAATGAAACTATATTTTCAAGATGAATTTTTCGAAAACAAAGTAGCATACTAATAAAGTCAGATATAAATACTAAGTTTTTGAAAAACAAATAGGAAATATAATACGAATTTTTTTATAAATTTATATATTTTTAAAGGGTTTTTAATTTCCGATATTTTGTAAACTATTTGATTTTTTTATAGTTGTAAACAAATATTTTTAATCGCAATTGTCGATTATCAATTTTGATTATTTTATGCATTGAAAAAATATATTGAACTTGAATAATTCAATATGCATATTTTATTTACTAATGAATGTGTGACCTGATTGTAAACAGATGACAAATAAGTTACTACTCTGAACTTTCTTAACGGAAGATAACATTTTTTTACAAACTGTAGATGATTCTCTCTTCTAGAGCCTTGAAAATTTTGAATTTTCTTTTGAAACGGTTATACAATGTATAAGCTTCACAAATTATCGCAGTTATAAATGTTTTGCTATGTAATAATTATTAATGATTTGTACACGAATTAAAGTGTAGTATTGATGCCGTGATCATATAATCTATGACACTGATGGTCATTGTGATGACAGAAGAAAGAAAGCAAATGTTCTTTTTGTTTTTCTTTCTAATACACTAATTATTGTAGCGACTATTACTGTATGCTTGACGTTAAAGTTCATGTACGAAAATGCGATCACTTTTATTATACGGTCATTATTTTGATATTAGTTGTATTCCATTGAAATTCCAAGTGCTAGGTAAAAACCGTTGATTTTGAAACTTTATAGTGGAAAAAAAGATAAATGGTGGGTGTTTTGTTAGACATTATATTATTTGAAATTAATATATTTCTTATTATCATTATTATTATTATTAATATTATTATTATTATTATTATTATTATTATTATTATTATTATTATTATTATATTGTATTATTTAATATATAATATATTGGAATACTTACTAAAATAAGTTATTATTTTCCAATGTGTGAATGAGTGAGAGTGAATTTGAAAATATGAATGGAAGATGCTAAAAGAATTTAAAAAAGAAAAAATGAAATATTACGTTTTGAAAGCCTATAAGTACATACATTAAATCTTTTTGAATAATCAAGACCCTAAATAATCAAGACCAAGTAGTTTTTAGCAGATTTCCTTTTTTGATACTAAAGAGAAAATCAATACATACAGAAAATTACTCTTTTATTTTGATTGAATAAATTACTATATGCGAGTAAAGTTTTTCTATTTCTCAAAATATACGACACCTCAATAGAGTTGTGCCTCTTTACAAGACGATGGAAACGGAAAAAAATCGATAATAATTTGGATAATGTTTTGGCGTCGGTAAGATGGGAACACTGGATATTTAGACAAAAAATCTAAAAGAAGCATATCCTCCATTCGTCTTTTTTGGGTATAGATCCACAAGGTTGTCATGATTGCAGATGCGAAGCGATTATAAATTGTATCCAAAAAGGTGTTTTGTTTATTGAAGTCTAGATGAAAAGCAGATACGTAAGGTAAACGTTCGTTGGCATTAATCAAAAAAATGTTAATTATACTAAGAAGTAAAAAAAATGACTTGAAGCGAAATATACGAGGAAAATTTGGAGGCAATCAAAAATGCAGTATTGCTGTCAACGTTCACACAACTAATAGATGATACATTTTCATCGGATAAAACAAATGTAAACAAGTGTCCGACGGTTCAGCGTAACAAAAATAATCGATAGTTAGTGTTTTTTCTCGCCACGTATAATAACCATAGGCTGCCGATGAACGGTCGAAAGTTCGTCATATAAAAGAAAGAAGAAACAGATCTAATTAAAGAAAAATTGAAACAATTAATTTAAAATAATGATGCCTTTGAAATAAAAAAAAAAGATAAGATGTAGAAACAAAAACTTTTTAATTATTAGAATCGTGCATAGAAACATGTAATTTTTATGTGTATTTGATGCTTTATGTATAATTATATATTAATTATTATTTACTGTTGCAACGAAGAATGCAGCAGCTAAAATTAAATGCAGTTATTGGTTAACTTTTCAAAAAACCAAATTTATTTATTACGTATTATATAAGATTGTAGTTAACATGGCTTTGATTCTTTTTGAATGTTAAATAAGATTATAAATTTGTCATTTTAACATTGTTAAGTTAAAAACTATAATCATTGACTATTTATAAATTTTTTTCTATTTATTTGGTTTGTTATCAAATTTTTTATGATTTCTATCTAATTTTTTTTTATCTGGCAAAGTCATAGAGAAATAATACTGAGAGCGATGCATTCGTAACTAGTTTATTGAATTATGAAACTCCAACCATAACATTACTGTATACTGTCGAAACAAAAAATTAATTTACATTTAGTAATATTCATGTCTAATTATTTACAGATAATTAATATATACATAAATATATATATAATTATATATAATTATTGAATAAATGTAAATATTATATGTGTGGTTAAATTAAATAAATAAAAAATTGTTTAAATAAATGATTTATATTTGAGTTTTCTTTATTATTTGCAAAAATGTACTTTATCTTTATGGCACGACATAATTTTCATTCTCCACGGGAGAACACTTGTAAAAATAAGCGATACTACAAGCGATAAAAAGAGACAAAAAAAGATGAGAAAAAAACAATAGCTATAAAAAAAATGTTTTCGATATTTTTGCCTGTGATGTAAAATGCGATGTGTAATTGTGCACTTATTACCAAGCAACCCACAACGTTTCGACTTTTTGTATACACAAATCGGTTGGCTTGAACATTACTCCAGAACGTCGCGTATTTACCACATGAACACTCGTATGAGAATAGAAATGACATTAATTGTAAAGTAGCGTTTGTATATCGGTGTAAAGACGAAGTATATGAAGACGTCGTATAAGTGAGCCGTCGGACCTGGTGTGTGAGAGAAAAAAAACAATTAGATACAGGCACAATAAAGTCGATGAAATTAAATTAAAAAAAAAAAGAGAGGTCGGCAGAGATTGAGAATTATTTCTACACGAGAATTTATGGCGTAAGGGTATATGAAGAAAAAAAAATGATATACGAATACATATGAATATATTATATATATTTAGATAACTAGAGTTACGAAATATATGAATATTATATATTATATTGTATGATTATATTTGGACAAATATTGAAGGGTGCGTATTGGAAAAAAAACTGTTGGCTTGTTATGATAGGACTCTTTTAGCTTTTTTGTTTTTAATGCTTGTTCAAGTTGATTTGCTGCGAGGAAGAGAAAAAAAATGACATACAAGACAACTATACCGGAGCATATTTGGCTTTTCGATCGCGTAATGAGGTTTGCCTTTCAAATAAGTGAAAAATTAAAATTGTTTGCAGCAAAAGGATTACATGATTGTAAAAAAAGAAATATAGAAAAAAAGTGCCACAATCGTTCCTAACAACGTGTCCCCAAATTCTGTTTGAAGATTTTGTTTTCTCGTGATATTCCCTTTCTCGCAAATCTATTATTCAGCTACTTGATAAAGTAGAGCATGAAATTTCGAATGAACAATATTATAAAATTAAAAGAATGCAGAGTTCTTTAATAAACAAAATATTATACTGCTTTTTATATTAGTGTAATGACTAATTAAAATCGCAGTTATGATGATTTATGTACAAAGCTACGTAAAGACAATAAATTTTCATTGCTTGAATTTTTTTTTCAACAAAGATATTTTAGCAGACATTAATTTATAAAAATTCAGTCAACCTAAATAATGTTTCATATAAATAATTAAAAATTAGTTTCAGAACGATACAACGTCTGTATTGTGAATACGTTATTTAACTTAATTATCCAAAAAAACACCTTTTTGATCGCTTGAACATAAAAGTCATTCGTTCGGAATTTCAAAGCTGCGCAGATATATTGGCAGATGCAATCGGAAATAGCGTAAATTTTTTTCTCATTGCGTAGTCCGCTGCAAGAGAAATAACAAGTGCTTCGCTAGCGAAATTATACGAATGGGCGTGAGATTGATTGGATCGACGTTTTTGCTGTTCTCGATAGTAATTTAGTACCATTAACTTTTTCGCTTGTAAACACACAGTTTGTAAGGATTTACGGTGTTTCGTAAAAACAATTACTCGAGATATTTTTTTTCGATAACTATTATTTTATCAGTAAACTTTCAACAGTAAATAATAATTAATCAACGTCAATAGTTTTTTGTGTTACATATATAACTGGGCAAGTTCAATGTGAACTTTTATAAAAGAACAAACATAATTTTTTGTACATCAAACTGCAAGAATTACATTACAAAAAATGTTTAATAGTACTATTTAACGTCGGAGCGTGCGCCTCTGAAAATCACCTGACACGTTTTTAATTTCGAAAGAGAAAAAAAGAGAAAACAAAGAATTTAATCTGTAATCGTTTCTTCTTTCTAACCGGGAGCTTTTGTCTCCCTCGTGTGTAGTTCTTTATACAATATGTGTGCGCTTCGTAGAGGACAGTAACAAAAGTGCGTTTTTTTCCCTGCACCGGGGGGGGAGAAGGACGAACGTATAGTTAGAAAAATGCCGCAAAGCTCGTCGTGTTATGTTCGTAAGCAAAATAAAATAACAAAAATGAAAAAAAGAGACAATTGTATTCTCGAGACAACTATCTCTCTGGATATATATTCGTGACTCTAGACTTTGGACGGTTATAGCGAGTATGTGGCGCTCTCGAAAGACGGTAATGACCATTACGGGGAGAGAGAGAGAGAGAGAGAGGAATGTGAACGAAATTTAAGTTTTTTTCTCTGTGGTGTATATTAATAAGAAAAAAAGTAAAAGTAAAAACCGAAAAAAAGGGACACGAGTATAATGCCGAATGACGAATGGCGAGGATGGCGCGAGAATATTGGACAGAGTGGAAAACTTGTATCATTGTAAAAAGCTGCGACGGAGGCCGAAACGTTCAATAAATTCTTGATCGAGCTCGGTGGAAACATGACTCTTTTTCTTCATCATTCAGTCTTTATTAATTCCTTTGTATTTACTTCATTTTATTCCATTTACATAAAAATCAGCATTACCATCACGCCCCTCAAATAGCAAATGAAGGTAATGCATGAGAATTTTCTTGGCTCTTGCATATAAGGATTGCTCGCATCTAAATGCTCGATCGCGCTGTGGTTGGAAGCGCGTCCGAGCAACTGTCGGGAAAGGGAGCAAACTAATTCTCTCGCACAGCCGAACGAGCGAAACGTCCAACCGGTGAATATTCTCTTCTGCTTGACACACAAATCGCGCGGGGATAGTTCGGAAATGCTAAACTTGGAGAAATGCAAATGAACTTGATGTAGGGATATAAGGGCGAATGGATAAGGTAAAAGCTATATGAGAACGACAAGCCGAGTCTATTGGAATGAAATTATAATGTTTTCAGGCGATATTTCATCGAGAAGTAAACGATCGAAAAAAAAAACAAATATGAGTAGGCCAAATAAGCGTCGCGTACAACTGACCTCTTGCGAACAAAAAGAAACGCGTATCTCTCCAAGTATATCCCATGCAACGTCAAAGGTCATGGGGAGTATACCCTGGGGAAGAAAGGATTAGCGGCCAAGCATACACACAGGCCATCGCGTGCCAAAATCGAGGCGCCGACAGCTGGTTGGGGCTAAAAGTCGTCGACTCGCCAATGGAGTGTCCGCTCTCTCTCTCTCTCTCTCGAGTGTGCACAGCGAGCATAAAAAAGAAAGAAGAAAAAAAAAAGAAACGAGGAAGTGGCTCTAATCTGGTATAAGAGGAAGCGCTGCTCTTGTATAATCCGAGTGCCGTCCAGCCGATCACGGCCGATCCGCGTGCCTTGCTCCTCTCGGCGCAGATTAATTTAATTCGGCCGATGGATGTGCACGCGCGACTCTTTTTTCTCGAGAGTCTGCCGCTCAATGCTATACCGAGTGAGTCTTGGCATAGCCTTTGTCGCCTCGGCTGAGCCGACGCTTCCTGCCTCTTTTTCTCTATCTCTCTCTGACTTTCCCAAATATTTCGCCGGGGAACGCGCGAGATGTGTCGCATACTTGGCCGATCTCTGCTCTATCGATGATTTGTTCGGAGGATGCCTTTGATTATTTTGCTAGTGGCGAAGCGAGGAATTCGGGGTGAATCTTGCAGATCCGAGCTTCCTATAAATATATGCGGCTGGTGAGGATCAAAGCGCGTTAAGGGTTAAAGGAATGTCGGATGTGGAAATCTCGCGTTTGGTCCGGATATGCAAGTTGCTTAGAAGTAGTTTCCGAACGTGTTTAATGGAATAGAGTTTATTGGTTTTGTTATTTGGTTGTTTTATTGTGTAGCCAATATACATAAAGTAATTATTATACTGTACTTTGTCGTTGGCAATTGCTTCATAATTTAAGGTATAAGCGCGAGTTAGTTTACATATTATGCAACGTATAATTGCCTGAATCGCTTAACGCTAATTTGCGGCCGCTTAAAATTCATGGGCTAATTTTCATTTATCCAATGACTTTGCATAAGCCCCGAGAAAAGATGTGCCGCGCGCGCGCGCGCCTGCATTTTTTATTTTGCCCGCTATTAAGTTTATAATCCGATATAAGATTCAACTCCAACGCTCTAATATATATATATATTTTATACATTATAATTCAATACAGGTATACACGGAATACTTCAACTGCACGAATTCCTCATCAGCGTATACTTCCGCTCTGGAACAAAACGAATCTCACAAATTTCCTAGACCTTCGGCAAAACCTTCAAGCCCCGCTGGCGCGCAGGCCTTAATTTTCCTCAATCAATCAATCATCGCGTATTCAATTTCCATGAAAATTGCCTCGAACAGCATCAGATGAGAAAAGAGAGGCAGAGCTACTCATTCCGGTCCTCTACATAGCAGCAAAAAATAATTAAATTCAGCGAGAGAAGAGAAGCAATCGAGCTGCATGCAAAGCCGCGCACACCTCTCCGCGTTCTTTGTCCGTTCTCTCTCACTCTGCGCTCACCCAGAGAGCGAGCAAGATCGTTTCGCCCGCGTCGTTTGCGCGAGAAATCAGCGCGTCGGGGCCGTGGCAAAAAGAAAAGACACTCCATATACGCAGCGCAGGGAGGAAAAGGGGGGAGGCCGTGCGGCAGGAGATAGCAGCGTGCGCGGAGGAAGAGCGGCGCGCAAGGCATCTCATGAATGAATGATCCTCGGCCCAGCGCTAGTGTGCAGCTTCCTTCGGCTTCCTTTTTTCTCCTTACCCCTCCCCTGTCTCTCCAGCTCCCTCTTGGCTTGGAAGGAGAAAGGGGGATCCGCATTGAGATACGGCGCTCTTTAATTTCGGATCCGCTCGCGAGAGCAGCAGCTTGCTTCTCCTTGCCATGCTTTGTTTCGCTATGGAGCACGTGGCGTCCGAGGAAAAGGGAGGATATCTCTTCGGCGTAGGACCCCGAGAGAGTGAATGGGTCCCTCTTTTCTCCAACTGAGAGTGCCGAGAGAGAGAGAATTGTTCGGAGGTGTCAATGGGATTAGTAGGCGGACAATGACGATTCGAGCTGAGGAATTAATTTTTCGGGGGCTTTTACAGCGATGAGCGTTGATTGCTCATACGTGTGTGTATTAGAGAGTGGGCCTGCTCTTTGGAGGAGAGAGGGGCTTTAATCTCTTGAAAATTTGAATGATTCGTCAATCGATTGTCTGGGAGAGCGTGGGATAATGACGATGACGGAACACATTTTGCTTCGTTGCGTTAGAAAATTTTAATCTTTCTTCCAAACTATATAATTGCCAAGAGCCTGGTATGAGAAAAAAAATGTTCGATAAAATTTCTGGAGAGGAATAAAAACGGTTTCGCCGGAATACGAGAGCGCACAATTTTACGAGTCTTTCGAAATAGCGCAGCGCTTCTCATTAGCATCAAAGAAGTCATTTTCCGACTAGAGCTCCAATTACGCGTTTTAATTAAATAAAGCGAGAGGCTCTTTCTCTCTCGCAAGAGGAGCTGCTGCGCCCCCCGAGAGAAACTTCATTTATCAACGCTGGTAGGCTTCAATATTGTAACGCACCAGCGGGCCTTACTCGCAGGCCTACACCCCTCCCCCCACTCCTCCGGGATGAAAAAGCGACGAGCTCGTCAGGAGACGAAAACAAAGTCGTGGCCGGGGTAAAAAGTTTATTAAAAGATTCCTGAATCGAAATCGAGAGAGAGCCGGGCTTCGTTACGCTGGCAGATTCCTCGTACGGATGAAAGAGCGGCGTGTCAGGGGGGCTTTGGAAATTGTTTTGCGAACCTGGGACGCTCTCTTTCTCTCTCCCCCCTTTAGGCACCCTCTGTAAAAACTGACTGTACACGTATAAGGGATGAAAAAAATGCAGGGAAAAAGACGGTAGCCGGGCCCGCTGTATCGCAAAGAGCCCTTGGAAAATTCATTTTAAGATTCTCGATGTAACTTGCTTTATTTTTCGTAAATGTTTTATTCAATTTTCACGGCTAGGTTGGCCAAAAAAAAGGGAGAAGAAAATTCAACGCAAAATATCACGGTTGAGAAATAAAGCGCCGAGAGCGGGATGCGGTGGATAAAGTAGCTTAAAACGAGCAGTCGCAATGACAAAAGAGTTTAAAAAGCTCGGGCCTTTAACAGTTAAAACGAAGGAAAAAGCTGACAACTTTTTCAAAGCCCCCCTCTGTGTCGAGAGCCCCAGTAGCCGGCTAAATAATCAAAAGCAAGCAAGAGAGCCGTCGGCGCGTGTATTAGTCGCAAGCTGTGCCAGATTTCGCGAAAAAGCCTAATTATTACGTGGCTGGCGCGGGCCAGAGAGAAAGAGGGGACGTCGCAGGTGGCCGTAACGCTTTTCGCCCGCCCTCCGGCCGTAGCTATCCATTTGCCTTGTTCTCGTTCCGTTTCCAGTATTCCCTCGTCGGCCGCGTTCTCCTGCTAATGTTTTTCCACGTCGCCAGCCTGCCCCCCCCCCCCCCCCCCCCCCCCCCCCCCCCCCCCCCCCTCCGTCCCGCCGCCCGTGTCTCGCGCCCCGGCGTAGACGACCTCCGCTTTAAGGGGTAAGAATTTACGTCCACGGGCTGATTAACGCGTTAAATGGCTCGTACGAGCTATTTAATTTTTTCCACTTTTCCAATCTCGAAATAAGTTTGATAGGGCAAAAGGGACAATAAGGCGAAACATATGAATAACGCGCGCAAATCGTCTTGGAATATAATCCGGGGCGTAAGCAATATCAGGCGCGACTCTTTCATAAATTTAATAGCCTGCGCCGGCGCGTATGCCGCGAGCAATCGATATATACAAACGACGCATGTACACATATAACGCCCGCGTATACATACGGGCTGACCTTAACCGTCGTCGCCGGTTGCCGGTTGCCGGTGAGAGCGCGCGCGGTATTATAAACAGCTCCGCACGCTCGATCATTAGGTCCCCTTCGCTCCCTCCCGGCGGCCGCTCCGATTCGAGAGCCGCTAATTGGTTCGCGTTTGATTAACGCCGGGTCTCCATGTAATTACGAGTTTATCGAACACCTCCTCCGCGATCCCCCTCCCCGCTCCATCCGTCGCCTGACCCTCCTTTCTCATTCTCTCTCCATATACTCGCCCCGTTCTCCCTCTGCCCCCTTTTTCCTCTTTACTTGCGTTTTTTTTCTTTTTTTTTTATGCGGGGCAGCCGTCGACTTTTTTCCCCTCTCACTCTAGACTTTTAAATCCCTACCGCGAGGTGTACTTATTATTTTTCTCCGTAAATGTATACTGTGTGTGTTTAAGTCGAAGACGTGTGTGCAAGCGTCTTGCGGATGACAGTCTAGTACGGGTGTTTAATAATTTCAGCATTATTAATGTTAGAAGAATCGTACGTCCACTTATTCAGAAGAATAATTACAAAATTTTTACTCAAGCGCAATTACGAATTAAAAACTTAATAATGCAAGCAAACTTCCGCGCACGTGAGCCCGAAAACGTTTTAAGCTTCATGTGCATAATAAATGAAACCGCACATACACTCATACAAGTATGTAAAAACCTTCAGCTTAGACCCTTTACCCTCGTTCCCACTTTTAAGCATATCCCTTCTACGTAAAAAAGAAAAACTGAAAAAAAGTGCAAGAGAAAGGGGGGTTGGTTTCTCAAGCCCGGGAGCATCGGAGATTTGCTCTCCGGCAGCCTCCCAGCTGGGGGATACACAGTCGCTCGGCAAGTCAGTAGCCAGCTCCCGATATATCGGTATTACCCTTGCGTCTTCTCACCGTGAAACAAGCGCGTCTCACGTTTCTCGAGGTTCTGCCCCGATCTCTCTTTCTCTCTCGTTCTCGCGTGCGGATTTCGGCAGATTGCTAATGTGCGCAGACGAGAAGGTGCGGATAGCTTATTCGCACAGGTGTGGTCCCAGCGTTTTCTTTTTTTTATTCTCCTAAGCATGGCGAGCTCGCTATACCCACTTATACCAGCTCCGCTTGCGTTTCCTTCGAAAATATACAAGAAGGGCCCGCGTGCGGTGTAGTTCGGTTGTTAACCACGCTCTCGTCGCGTAATTGCCGGCTATACAGCTATACACGTCCAATGCAAATATACGCACGCGAGAAAGAGAGAGAGAGCGGCGTATTTGCATTGGCTATACAAGCGAAATCGAAGTAAGGCCGATCGCCGCATCGCTATTCGTCCCGCACGGCGATCGGCAAAAAGGCATATCCATCATAGCCGAGAGCAGGACGGCTAATTAATCCGTCGGGATCACGCGGGCGTAAGGTCTCGCGCTCCGTATAGCCGCGGAATGACAAGCCGAGGCGAGGAGGCGTAAAGAGCGGCGGCGGCGAAGAAGAAGAAGCAGAAGAGCCGAGGAGCACGGAACGAAGGGGGAGGCGATTTATTCAGGCGCGCATTCCCCTTAGCCCTCCCCCCTCGAGCTCGACGCACGCGTGCGAGTTGCGAAGGCCGAGCGGCTTCGAGGAATCCCCGTGGTCCTTTCCGCTCCTTCTTCCTCCTTCTTCTTCTTCTCAGCCTCATGTGTGTCTGTGTAGAGCCTGCTGCCGCGGCGGGCATCTGAATTTTAGCGTGTCGCGCGCTTGCGTGACTGCGCGGAGACGCGCGCGCACTGCCCCGCGGGAGGTTGGGCCTGCGAGATAAAGAGATAAACGAGGAGAGAGAGAGAGAGAGAGAGAAAGGAGGGACGTCGAGAGCGAGAGTGCGCCAGACGAGGGGAGAGCCCGCTCTCTCGCCCCTTGGAGAATGCCTCTTTTTCCTCACCCTTCCTCTCTCTCTCGGTCGACTGCTCGCGCTCCCGGCTATTCGCTTTGGCAGTACCACTCTTCGAAGGGCTTATTTTCGCTTTTTCTCGCGATTCGAGCGATCGATTTTTTGAACGGATTCTCGGAAAAAAAGGAGGAGAGCGAGCGAGAGGCTCTTTTTTTGGCCGTTGAGATCGGGAACTTGGTCGTAATAACTCAATTCCCTTAATTAATATATGTCGCGGTCGATTAATTGAATACGATAGCGAGTGAATTTATAGAAAAATTGACGGTGTTGCGTGCGCGCTTATGTGCTACATACTTCGATGATTTTAATCGGAACGCGCGCGAATATTCTTATTTTCGAAGCTACACGCGTAATGTTTTCGAGGCTTATTCGAAGTATTCCGCGTAACAAGCGATTATTACTCAAATTAATGCAAAGCCGTAAAACTGCCCCCGATGATTTTTACGATCTTACCGAGAGCTCAATTGAGTTTATACCCATACAAGATTATTAAAGTCGAGCATTCCTATTGTGTCCGCGCGTGTGAATATCGCTTGCTCATCCCGGAAGATGTAAAGCGGGCAGTTAATGAAACTTTAACGTCGACGAAAGCTTACGCGAGCCCGCCATAAACGCGCATAAAACCTGTTGATCTTTTATTTACCGTAACTTTCTAAAATGCTATATAAAATTAAAGGCCCAACCGAGCCAAGGGTTCTTCCACCACCCTCGCATATCTTCCAAGGCGCAATTTTATATTCGCGTGTGTCTACCTTGTATAAGCGGTCGTTTAACGCACAAGAGCTTTCTGGGTTAATTCGAACGTCCAGCAAGCCCGCCGCCCGGTGATAAATAATTTTTTCTTTAAAAAGACACTTTATCCTTTTTTTTTCCGTAACCGTTATGCTCTCTCTTTCTCTCCCAATGAATACATTATCAATGAATCACGCTCAAGGGCCATTACCGTAGAGGTGGGGGGAATTAATGAAAGAGTCTTTACGTAATGCGCGCACGGGACCTCGGCCAAAACCGTCAAGTCCTATAACGTCTTTGACGCGCGAAATTTTCGCCGTCAAAAGACTTAATTCCCCCCGGCTCTAAAGAAGCTCTCGCACACTGGACCAGTAAGAATGAACGAAAAAAAAAACACGACGTTCACGGATCGAAACTCATTTGGCCGATCAATATAGGGGGGATGTTATCGTCGAAATCACTTAAAAATCGAGCAACGGAGGTGTCGAGGATAAAAAGACGGACCGGGGGCGGGGGGCAGTGGGCCGAGAAAGCGGATCGTGGCCAGATGAAGGAGAGAGAGGGCCGAGCGATGACGAGCGCTGAATTTATATTTCACGCACGACGTGCCGACGACGACGAAATCCCGGAGCCTTTTGTCTCGTTGATTCTTAGCTTTAAACTAGAGTTTATTGAAAAATTGTCCTCTTTCATCTAATCGCAATCAATGCTGCGTCTCGAGAGACGCGAGCACGACGAAATAGCTTCACGTCTCTGCGTTTTGATGCTGTTAAACGTGCTCGGACGAAATCCAAACCCTTTGCACATTGCGAGTTTGAACAATTGCTCGGTTTAGCTGAGATAGTTTATTCATACTTTTTCCGCCTCAATTGTCGAATAGTCCTTTTTTTTTATCTTCTAGACCTCCGGTATTTACGAGTTCATTAAAGAGTCGGAGATAGTCTCGGCGCGCGTTAAACAAGCGCTGCGGTTTCGGATTACGAGAGAGTCACTTGCGAGCATAGCCCCTTCCCCCTTTGTCAACCCACCGACTCGTATCGAATTGCATCTCTTCCAATTGCGCTCATAACACGATAGTCTAGCAAATACTTTACCCGGAGCAATAATTTAAAAACAATAGCGTGTGTATATCGAGTAATAAAAAGAAATGAGCAAGCGTCAATCGCTTCGCTAATTTTTCATTCAAGCCACGCCGCGCAAACGTCGTTTTTAAAATCATGACAAAGCACAGGGATAGAGACGACAGAGCAGTAGCCCGGTCGCGTCGCTCTCCTCCGCAAAAACATCATTTCTCCCAGCCATGCGCACACACAAAAAAGCCCGAGTCGCTCGGCAAACAAGCTCTAATGCGGTCGCGTCCCAAAAAGAGAGCAAGAGCGCCCTTCTCCGTTGGCCCCCCTAAGGCAGAGCCGTATAGCTTCGAAATATCCTCGGCCACAGGGCTGATTATAAAATTCTCGCGGGCGCGCATTAATAACCGAGATGGCCCGACGTCTACCTTACCCTCTCCCCGGTCAATTAAGCTCTTTTAACATGTCGCGACCGGGCATTTTTCCTCGTTGCGTGTATACGCAAAAAAAAGGAGGATGTTTCGGACGTTGAGAAAAACTCCCGAGACACACGCATTTCGGGCTTTGCTCAGTTGAAGAAAAAAAACAGGCTGGTAATGACGGGCCGAGGCTTTTTACGCCAACTAGGCTTTTTCCAAAGCGCGAAATCGCGTTAAATCACAAAGCGCTGCTGTATACACCCCCCCCCCCCTGGCAAGGGAGGGCGGGATGTTCTAATGGAGGAGCCAAGAATTTTTTTGTTGTTGCGCCAGCAGTCGCTATTATCGCTCTCTCTTCCTACTTTTCCGCCTTTTTTGCCTTTTAAGCTGCTTTTGTTTGCGCTCTCTCTCTCCGGCTTTGGGCTTGAATGTAAGGGGGGCCTGATTAAATTTTCAACGGAGTTTTTCGTTTCCCTCCCTGGCGTTATTGAATTATTCAATAATTGGGAATTTTTTAGTTTAGGACTTTGGATTGATAATCCCCGACTTATTAGTCAATAAAAAAGACGTATTTATTAAAACAAAACGAAATTGCATACGTGGCAGGATCGACCTCTTCTCGCCATCACAAAGTAAATCTGAAAATTTCAATAAGACTGTTTAATTTGGACTAATTTAATATTCAATTTATCCGGTCGCCAATCAATCTTTCGAGCTGCCTTTCCTAGAATCTAGTTTCGCCCAGCGTCTCTCGTCGTTGTCGGAGCGCCTGATGCGATGATAGGCGTCCGTGTTTGGACAAACCTGTCAATGGAGATTATTTAATTTCGGCTTGTCATATCAATGTGTCAAGCGGCAGTCGGTTACGCTTTTGAAAACTCGAAAATTATCAATAACAAATATCGCCAGATCGAATTATTCAATTACAGTTTTTTTAGCAAATATACGCATTAATTAATTTAATCAATTTTAGGTGTGCATATTTTTCCAATAAAACCCGATATCTTCCAATGACGCGATTATTAAAACGCTCGGGGCCCGAATTAAACAAACAAGCGAAGTTTAATTAAATTTAAATATAGGAATGTTAGTAGCAGTTTATTATTATTTTTTTTCTACCCCCCTCTCGCAACTCGCCAACTTCCCGGGGGCTATACAGCGGCACGCTCTTACTTTATGAATAGTCTTTTAATGAAGTTTACAAATAACTTTATCGCAATAACTCCGACACAGCGAGTGAGAGAGTGAGGGGGAGTAGGTCCTCAACCTTACATTGTAAAATACGCGCCGCGACGGAAAATTAGCCAGTTAATAACAACGATAGGAGGGGGATGGAAAAAAAAGTTCGGCGAGTTGTGGGGGGGGGGGGGAACTGGCGCGGAGAAAAAGGAAAAAATTTGTAAACTGTAAGCAAGAATCGTTAAGATTTTAAACTAGAAAACTTGAATGGACTTTCTTCGGTTTACAAGCAATTAAAATTTGTATATATATACACGCAGTAGAGTCGTAACGTGTGGGCCCTCTAGAGCAGAAAATTCCATCCTCGCGGACATAAAGTAAAAGAACAAGAATTAAAATGGAGCTTTGCAGAGAGTCTACGGGAGCGATGGAGGGCGTGTATAAATTCAAGCCAGACAATGCTTCCTAAAGAAGGTAGGATCGAACAAAGAAGCATATCGATGAACTCCACCTGTATTTTTTCCGCCAGTTGTCAAAGCGAGACACTAGTACGGTGCGCAGCAACCTGATTACCCCCCGTCACGAGTATTAACACATAGAGTGGCGGGAGGGGGGGGGGGTGATCGATCGCAGCTCTGAATCCGTGACAACGTGCGCGTCCAACACGCGAAGGAACCCCAAGATAGATCGGCCGTTAATCTGTATTACTACGTATGCCACCTATAGCGTCGGTCTATCGCTCCGACCTGACGAAGCCCTAAAAATGATTCGTCAATTCAAGCAGTCGAATGCCGCCGGCCTAACCTCCCCCTCTCTATACCCATCAGGCCTGGACATTTCCTAAGGGAGGCATCTTGCTGCCATGTGGGTTGGCGCGCGGAACGACTGTACAGGGACGCAGCGTCGTAAATTACGCGCAAACGTGTCGGGCGTTAAGCACGTGGAGGATAAAGTTGACCGATCGGATAGTCCGGCAGGCGCAACGGTTGCTGGAGTTTTGGTGAGCGGTGGTGATTGAACATTTTTTGGTTATTTAACAATTGCTCTCAGGTACTGTATGGACTTGACAAAATTCTGTATTTTTATTCTAGGCAGAGTCTAGAGGCTGAATTGTAAGACGTCTGGTGTTGACGCGACGAAAGAGCTTTTTCGAGTTTATGCGCTAATATATCCGCAGAGATTTACTTTCGCGGTTAGGTTATAGCTAACGTGTTTAATATATAGTTCAAACGCTGACTGATGCTGTGGTGCTGATCCATTTGTGAATGTCGAATGTCGATCGACAGTACACACATCGCGAAATAAGGTATAAACGAAAAAGGCACGTGGCAAGATATTGGCACGATTATTTATTTTATAACCTCGTCAACGCATCGGATCTGGAGCAAAGGATACTTTAAGCAAATGTACGTATGATTACAGTAATTCTTATAACTTTCTTATAATATTACTCCGACGTACATGTCTGTATAAAATTTTTATTCTTATAGGGCCAATGTAGAAGCTTTGATGCAGTTATATACGTTGAACTGTGTATATCTACTGGTCGATCGACGAGTTTCTCTAATTCCCAATTTGGAAAGTGTAAGGAATTAAGCTACGAATGTATTAAGCAACTTTGTTATCTTTTTAACCTAAACAATTGACTTTTTTTCTGAAGGATCGGAGAAGGAAAAATCTTCATTAGACACCCTTAGTTGGTAGCGTCGGATATTGAGTCGCGATAGTGCCTACGGGATACCAACAGAAAAGATAGATACCTTGGTAAAGATGAATATTGAGCAAGTGTTGCACCGTCCAAAAGTTGAATTTAAACTGTTTAACTTACCAATTGTCTACATCTAAATTCACGCACAGCGCCAATGCCCATACGCACGATCAACCTTATAGCCGATTTCTCGAGGTGCGGGTATACGTATATCCGCTATTGCTCCCGATTCTCCCAGGTGATTTCCAATCGGGAGACGCGCGCGAAACAGGTTTCTCAACGTCGCCGCGCAGTGCGTGCACGCGAGCCGGAGAGAGAGGCAAAGAGAAAGACAGCGCGCGTGCAGTACACGTACATAAAGGCGAGAAGAGCGAGAGAGAGAGAGAGCTGCGAACGACAATAGCAGGGATGTGTACAGCGGGAGAAAATCTGCGCTGGCAGAAGGTAACTCCGGAGAGCAGAGAGTCGTTGCGAGCTTGCGTCTCTCCTGCCAGAGCAGCATCCGGGGCGCAGGGGGAGGATGGCATATACGTGCGCGCATCCATAGGCGCACGGATAGCGAGAGCGGGCGAGAGAGCGAGCGCGCGCGGTAGGCAGCAGCGCCGCTAGCGGCACTGGAGGGGAGCGAGACCGGCGCGGCGCACTGGTAAACTCGCTAGAGGATTCAGTTAGCGGCTAGCCGCCCGAACGCGAGGGACTGCTGCTACTCTGCCCGGCGCACCGGCACTTTTCGGAGCTATTCACGTACGCGCGCGAGCAACCGCTTTCGTTTTTCCGAGGGGGATACGTGAGATCGGCTGGATCACTTGCGCGACCTACCACCGCTGATGCGGTGTAACAACGCTCGTTCGACCGGTGCCCAGTGCGATTGACTATACGCGAGTGTGACTGTACGGCGAGTGCGCGCGGGAAATCGTAATCATCGGCATGGAGCGCCTGCACTGAGCGTTCCACTACACCTGTGACCGGCGAGCCGCGGGAACCAGCAAGACAATTTTCAGCCAGGAGAACACGAAGGGCAGCTCGTGCACAGCCGATCATCGTCCAAGCGCTCCCGCAGCCGGTCGGATTAGCGGAGCGGCAAGTAGCAATCGAGGCCGCTAGAGCGCGGGGGGGGGCGAAGCAGCCCTAGAGGCGAGCGCGCTGCCGGTCGTCATCCGGAGGAGCGCGAGGATGCGGCGGGCCGCCGGAGGGAGGGCCCTCGAGCGGCTGCCCCTGCTGCTCCTGGGATGCTGGCTCCTGCTCGCCGGGCCGGCCGAGGCCGGCTCCGGGCCCAACAGCGACATGTACATGAAGATGTTCGCGAGCCAGGCGAGCCCGCCGGACCCGTGCTACGACGAGGACCGGCCCCGGCGCTGCATCCCCGACTTCGTTAACGCCGCGTTCGAGCGCGCGGTCGTCGCCTCGTCGACCTGCGGCCTCGGCGGGCCGACCCGCTACTGCGACGCCCCGAGCGCGGTCGAGCCGAGCGGGGGCCAGGCCGGCCAGGCCGGTGCTCCGAACGCCGGTACTGGCCAGTGTCACGTGTGCGACGACAGCGTGCCGCGGCGGCGCTTCCCCGCGGCCCACCTGACCGACCTGAACAACCCGAACAACGTGACCTGCTGGCGGAGCGAGCCCCTCGTCTCGGCCCAGAGCTTCAGCGCGCCCCCGGACAACGTGACGCTCACCCTCTCGCTCGGCAAGAAGTACGAGCTGACCTACGTGAGCCTGCAGTTCTGCCCGCGGGCGGCCAAGCCGGACTCCATAGCGATCTACAAGTCGACCGACTACGGCCAGACCTGGCAGCCCTTCCAGTTCTACTCGTCGATGTGCAAGAAGGTCTACGGCCGGCCGAACCGCGCGACCATCACCCGGGCGAACGAGCAGGAGGCCCGCTGCACCGACAGCCACCGCTACAACGGCGGCGACGGCTTCGGCCCGGTCACCCGCATCGCCTTCTCGACCCTCGAGGGCCGGCCCTCCGCCGCGGACTTCGACAACTCCCCGGTCCTGCAGGACTGGGTCACCGCCACCGACATCCGCGTCATCTTCAACCGGCTCCACAGCCCGGGCAGCCAGGCCCAGCAGCCGCCGGAGCAGCAGTCGGCCAACAGCGGCCCGGACGAGCAGCTCCTCAGCCTCGAGGAGATCGCGAAGCGCGAGCGCGAGGAGGCCGCCAGGCCCAAGCCCGGCCAGCGGCCCAGCCAGAACAGCCTGCTCTTCGGCGAGCCCCTCGCGACCGTCGGGCCCTCGGTCCACCAGGTCCTCTCGCCCCAGGAGCTCCAGAGCAACGACGCCCTCGAGCTGCAGGAGATGAGCTTCGTCGCGCCGCCCTCGACCACCAGCCCGAGCAGCAGCAGCAGCGGCCCCAGCGGCGTCAGTCTCGCCCACCACTACGCCGTCTCGGACTTTGCCGTCGGCGGGCGCTGCAAGTGCAACGGACACGCGGCCAAGTGCAGCCCCGACCAGGACGGCCAGCTCTCCTGCGAGTGCAAGCACAACACCGCCGGCCGCGACTGCGAGAAGTGCAAGGCCTTCTACTTCGATCGGCCCTGGGCCAGGGCCACCGCTCGCGACGCCAACGAATGCAAAGGTAGGTGCCGGAATTTTTCCGTTTTGTTGATGGCAAGGAATGCCCCGGCTAGGGAAGCCGAGCGAACAATTGTGGGATGCGACGAACGTGTGTTCCGCCGAGGCAGGCGGATTCACCGTTCGCCCGAGGTAAGGTGGGCCCTTTTGAAAACGCTCGACGCGCCTTTTATGCTACCAACACTCGCTTTCCCACTCGGCTCCTTTTATTCGACAAAAATTCTTTATGCGCATCTACAAGACGTGCTGACTTATGATTCAACGCCCAAGAAAGAGTGTTCCGATGCGCGATTGATCAATAATATATTATTCCAGCGCATTATGTCACTATAATATTTCAAAATAGTGCGCATCGCTCGGAGCGAGAGCGTTTTAATATCCCACTTGTCTGTAATTACTATTCAAGAAAAATCCCGCAATCGCGCAATTTAGCTTTGAGCTCGAAATAATTAGGGGGGGATTAAAAAATGTTATTTATACTTTAGGCGCGAAAATGTAGATGTTTGGGCGAATATTTTTTGTAATAAGATAGCGATCTTTACGGCGGGGAATTAAGAGGCGAAATTTCATTCATTTGGGATAAGTTATTATGTGAGAATTTTAGCGGACACGGGAAAGTTATGGATAGAAACTCGGCTCGCGTAACGTGCGCATATTTTAAGTGCATTAATATTCTACATAAATAGGGGATACGGTAATATAAACTATCGTTATTAAAAAAGAGAATAAAAAAATTTTAATTTGTTTACCTCGCGTTGTTTTTCCCAACATAAACTTTTTTTTCTTCATTTATTTAATAATCCTACTTTTGCCTGACCTACATGAATAATTTTTCCTAATTCAAATTTTGTAATCAGAAATTACAACAAAATTTTCTCAGCTTGACGCGTAAATATTGAATAACGCGATCCGTAAATACCTAAAATTCAAATTCTCCAGGTTTAGAGAATAATCTTCCTAAATTTCACCTTGACATTATTAACACGATAATACACAGTCGTTTTAATAACATCGGTAATCCCTTGTCCCACAACTCTGGATCAAAGCTGACAAGCGGCAGTATCCAGATTTATTTCATTTTCTCTAGACGGAACAAAGAAAAGTCGGAGAAAAAAATGTCACCCAAAGCAGTAGATTCTATCCGTATAGTGAATCGTCTAGCTTTGAGCTTGCGCGTCGTTGACTTTCGTAATTTGACAAATCGAAATTGTCCACGGCGCAGTGTACAATGGGGCGGTACCTTCATTCGACATTACCTTAAAATCCAAAGGAGATGAGCTCGGTGTAGGGTGGTATGTATATATACGTATATATATACGCATAGCGGCACTCCGCGGTCTCGAGCAGAGACGAGCTCTCGAGGGGAGAGATCTCCGCCGAAATAATCAGAAAGGTCGAGGGGTTAAGAGCATCCCCGTCTGCTCGCCTAAAATCATTCCGAATCGATCGCTATATACACCCCCGTCGCATTCTTCCTTCCTGCTTCGCCCACCTCTCTCCCCTCTTGGTTTATCATTATTTTTTCCTCTTGCCACGACATCGTTTGCTTCCCTACCTACCTCCTTTGTACAACATCCACGCGTTCTCGCCGCGCGTCTTTAATGGCGCGAGGACGGAGGGAAGAGGGAGAGAGCGACTCTTGCGAAACCTGATTTTGCGCATCAGCGGAAGCGTACGCTCGCGGCGAGCGCCGCGCGATCCCTCAATGAAGATGGATTTTTAATTAATGACTGCAGCGCGTGCGCCAGCCCCCTCCCCTATTCTCACGTACGCGCACAGACACTATCCTACCGCCACTCCCGCGAAACTTGTAATTGTCGATGCGATAAGGGACCCGGGTGGGTGTGCGGGAAAGCTCGCAGAAGTGCTTTTTTTTCTCCCTTTTCCCTCTCCTCTTCACCGAGACGTGCTCGAGCGCAATGAGCTCATTTGAGAGAGAGAGAGAGAGAGAGCGAGGCACTCGCGTGCACTAGTCGTGTGTGTCTGCGGGAGAGATCGGAACGCGTGCGCTGATTAAATTATCGCGTCTTGGAACGATGGGAGGGTGCGCGCTCGCTATGGGAGGGACTTGTTTAAAGTATTAATAATGATAGAATATTTTTATACGAGTTTACGCGCGTATATACGTTTTACTTTTTCATGCAATTTCAAAAAGCTAACGCTCGGAGTTATACACTTCCCGTATAGGTCAGTTTATAAAACTTATTCAATAGACAAAAGTTGGCCCCGGCGACACATAAATTCCTTAGTATGCACCGAGAGAGGCGTCTAGTTTCTCGCGCGGCGCGCAGTAGACCACCTGAGGCTGCGCTACTGTGTATACTTCCCTCCTGTCAAATTCCACGTCCAAGCGCGCATCCGCAGTCCGAGAAAGTTGCATCTTCCGGGCGCATTCGAAACTTTGAATATTCGTTATTTTTCTTATTTCGTTTGGGAAACTAACCCCATTGCTTTTGGAATAAAGAAACGAAATTAAGGTCTCTCGCGGGCGGGCATATGAATTGCTCTCTTCTAAATTTCCCCCGTCGAGCTTTCGTAACAAACGCGAAATAAATTCTTCCTCTCGCAGCAGAGCCCGAGAGAGAGAGAGAGTGGCTCCACTTTTGAAAGTCCTTAGTAATCGCACATAAGTCTTTTGGATATCGCGCAACCCGTGTAATCCTCGCGGGCCCTCGTCGCAGTGCTCCAGCACGAAAGGGCTTAACATTACCTCCGGCCGATGTATAAATTCGTTACCAGCGAGAAGGAGAGAAAAAAGAAGAAGAATGAGAAAGAGAGAGAGTAAGCGGGCCCTCGAAATGGTCCTCCTCGCGATATTGAACCCGAGGCTGCACTGCTGTTCTTCTTTTCTTTGAATGAGAAATGCTCGTGGGACGGAAAAAATTATCGCGCCGTTGCCGAAAAAGAAGGGGTGTGTGTGCTGAGGAGGAGGCGAGCGGAAATGCAAGGTAAGCTGGGGAGGTTGGGTATAGACGTATATAGCGGGGGGAGGAGAGAGCGCAGGTTGCGCGCCGGTCGTTAATTTGATGCGGCGAAGTGGCGCTCGTTTAGCGCAATGAATTACGGGCGCCAGCGCAGCGCGATATAGCTTCGACGGGTTGAGGTAGTTGGAAAGGGCCCCGCGGCGACACGCGATCTGCCCTTAACCTTGCCCTTTCGCACTTTTCTTCCTTGGCTCTGCAATATGGCTCTCTCTTTTTTTTTTATTTCGGATTTTCGAGACGCCTTAATGAGATTTTATCGTCGGTAGTTACGGGAGTAAAAGTTCAAATTATATGTACTTCTTTTCCCTTACCTCGTCCACGCGCGACGATTAGGAAAATACCGGCGTCTGCGTGCGGATGAAATTCTTGATATTTTTTGACAGAATATTATTATTATTTAAGTTGGCTTTTTTTATTCTTTTTTTATTGCACGTTTCGATTTTATAGATGTTGATTTATTAATTTAATTAACATACTATTAGCAATAAAGTCTTTTAATTTACAGTTGATTGTAATTGCTTTCGCACAATATAAACGCGTTATTAACTATATGATATTTTTTTCACTCAATGCGTGTGGGATTAAAATTCATATTTTTCGAATTTTATCGCGATAATACAAAGAAATTCTGATTATACCCAAATTCATTGCTAATTTAATATTCATTATTACAATATTTACGTCCATTTTTTATCTTAATACGTCGATATGTAGACATAAGTTTTTATTTTTAAGCCGATATTATTTAAATCGCGATAAACCAACCTCATACTGCCTCCTCGGCTATTTTTAGCTTCACTGTTCAATATTTATGCCGGCTAACTTTTAAAAATAATATATCTACAAAAAAATCATATAAGCCAAATAGAACCAATTAATTAAGGGAATATCAAAGTATCGGATTACCAAGCGATTTGTTCTGCATTAAGCAGCTCTTAAAAATCGCGTGATCTGCCAATTACGCACAAATTCACAAGACCACGACCACGAGAAAAAAAGAAAAGAAACAGGAGAAAAAAGAAAGAGAGAAAGCTCTTTTACAGAAAGCTAGACTCTCGACTTTATTTCTCGCACCCTCGATTTCTGGCTTTTCTCTGTCTCTCTCACGCAGCGCGCCGTTTTTTCATTCGTCCTTCTTTCGCTCTTTCTCTTCCTTTTATTTTTTCATCGGCACGCTGCTCCTTTTTCAGGATTCACCTCTTTCATGGGTACCGTGCAAATGTAGAAGAGAAAGAGAGAGAGCGAAGAGTTGCGCGCACCGCATAAAAGAGCCGGAGGGGGCATAAATCGCATTTGTACACGACAAAAATTGTTATAAGAGACATTAGGTTGAATTGAAGCACGGCGCACTCTGATGAATATCTTTGCCGCTGCTTTCGCTCTGACTCTCTTCTTCTTTTTTCTTCTTCGCCACGGAAAAGGCCAGAGCGAGAGAGCCGTTGCACTGGCATAATATTGTTGCGTGAATGCCGCCACGGGCACATCCTGATATATTTTAATAAATAGGCATTGTGAAGGCATTTTGAATAGGCCTCGAGAGCGCTACTTACCACCAGACTAGCACCTTTTTTTTCCTTCACCTCGTTCGAAAAGTTTATAAAAGAGAGTCATAATCCGAGGGGGAAGGGGTGTGGAGGGCATAATTAAGGATATTCTCAAGGTACATAACATTAACGCGCCTCGATCATATTTAACCGCGGCTTACGCAAGGCTGTACCTTCTTCTTCGGGCCGCGCCGCTCCTTTCCAGCGTTAAAACGAAAAATCGAGTTATTTTTAATTAACTTGATGTCCCGTTATTTATAAGCGCACTGTAAATTTGAAGAGGAAATTGTTTACGCCGAGAGGTTTTGTCGGTCAATTTATGACTTTGCACAACATTTGCCGCGGCAACTCTCTCTCTCTCGGGAGAGAGGTTATTATTAATCAGGTCTTAAACGATAACTATATACTGTAAGAAAATCCGTGCCGGGCATTGCACGTAAAGCACATATTTATTAAAAAAAAAAAAAATATCGAGAAAAAAATTGTATGTAGAAAAAAGAAGAAGCGCAAGAAACAACCTTATCTTTTAATTGATCATTTAATCCTTGAGACATATATTTTCCAGGGCAAATCTCGCGGGGCCATCTATAAATAAAAAAGGCTAATGCGCGCCGCACACAATTATCTCGATCTATGAATAGAGCTTTAATAGCGCCGTCGAAAAGAAGTGTATTCCGGTGGCCGATCGACTCCTCACGCTTCTCCCCCTTTAATTAACCATCGATCGGAATCCCAAAAATAAAACGACGAGACCATGTGTGATTCCCGTGAGTCTTCAGGTCGAGTAAAAAGAAGCGTCAAACGATTTCCCAAACATACCAATAGCTCCCGTGTATATACCAAATCCGGGGCCTGCTTCTCGGTTCCGCCTTCGCTAATAAGCATTTAATATCCATCAATTCAGACGCGGACAGAGTCAAAACGCGGAGAGGCACGGAAAGAAATATCGGGCTACGTTTCGAAAATGCAAATGCGCGGGTCCGAGAGAGCCGAGTAATCCTCCGGGCTTGGAAGAAAGAGAGAGGAAAGGAGAGAGAGAGAGAGAAAGAAGCCGAGTTCCCGAAATATAATGCTCGACTCCGGCGCGCACACGCATAAATCCCAATTACGGCGATTATGCAATTAAGGAGCGACTCGCATGCTGACGACGACGACGGCGACGTACTGGAGATGCGGGCCGTGGGTATTTCGGCCACTGGCCTACGTACGGGAATCTCGGGAAAGTGAGGCCGAAGAGCCTCGAGCTTCGGGTTTAAAAGTGAACGGAATGCCTAGTTTGGTTGTGTACCAGCGAGTATACATACCGTCTATTCGAATTATCTACGGGAATGTCAGCTTCAAATGATGTATCCGTTGAATTTTTTCATTATAAATTTGGGTATTAAAAAAAAAGCTTAAAAAAAGGTAGTTGAAAGTTTTAGTTAAGCATAAGGTTTATTTAAAAAGTAACGTCGGTTGTAACAGAGAGAGAGAGGAAAATCATGCGAGATAATCCTTCTACTTCAGGCAGCCAAGTTGGAAATCCGGATCTTTCGCTCCGAGGGAAGTTTGTTAACAGCTCCGGGTTAGTTGGCGGGTATAAAAGAAAGGGTGTGCGGCAGCAGCGTCAGGCACTGGCAGCGGCTAAAGTGGTTCGGCCACTGTGGGTGGGGATAGAGGGGATATAGCCTACACGTTGGTATCGCAGCGCGCGCGGGGCCAAAGTCAATTTCCCGGTGCGCCAGTGGCCAGCCAAACAAGCGTTAACGAGCCGAAAGAGCCCCTGGGAAACGGTTATTACGGGGCTCCGCGAAAGTACCCGGGTTACGTTCGCTGGATTAACGCGAGGCTGGCGCGAGCGAGCGTATGTAAACGGGAGCTTGACGCTCGACGTCAAAAGCACCGCGGGACAATCAGACCTGGCGGTCGTTCTCGCGGTCTCGCTTTTGGGAGTCGCGATTCCCCATCGCCAAACTCGCCTCTCGACGATGCGGTCGCCGTCTTTTTGCCAGCCGTTTGTTGGTTGAGCTTGAGTTGTTTTATTAGGCCGACGGATATGACGAGTGTACTCGAGAGCGGTTTATATCCTCGATCCCAACATACCTCTGCTAACAGCCGTTTTGGGTAACCAGTAGTCGAAGATATTTGATCGTCCGTATCTAAAATTTCTCTTTTTTAATAAAGTTATGGAGAAATATCTAAACAAAAATCAAAATAAAAAAGCTAGCCAAGCTAAAACGCATATACGGATTAACCAGCACACCAAAATCCAGCAGAAACTGTTCGATTTCAATGTACACGGCCGAGCAGTGGATAGCAAAAAAAAACAATGCGCCACCTATACGCTGCTAACGTAGCCGCGTAAAGCGCGATATCAATCTCGCATCGATCAGCCGGCTGACGGGCTTCGTTTCGACGAGAGAACGGCGCACGGCAAAGGGAGAGCAGCAAGGCTCGTTTGCATAATCAACAATCCCGATCCGGACGCCTCGATTCATTTGCATTGGCCTGTCATGAGATGGAACTATAGTAGGAGGGATGAACGGAGGGCTCGGCGCGTCAAGTGCGCAGATCAAGTTGGGAAAAAAAACGCCCCGGATTATAGCAGCTGGAAGGAGGAGGGGGCGGATCTCTTGGAAGTGAGCCGACTTTTCGTTTATAAAGTTCGGGTGCTGAGTTGTTACGCTGATACTTGCGGCTCTGGCTCGCGATTGATTTTATTGTTTACCCTTTTGTCGCGCCACAAATCAGTTCTGCAATGGCGGTAATAAAATACGTCTCGTGGCTTTGGAGCTTATTTTCGTAAGCAGTGGCTCGGATGTAAAAACGAAAAATTAACATGTATTTAACGATTTTACGCTTGGAAAAAGGGAATAATAGGTTTCTTTTTCTATATAGCAGCGAGAAAATTAGGTAATAAATACCCGGGGAAATATCAGCGCAATTTTATCGCGAGCGCGGGGCTTTAATTTTCACGAGGGCATCTCTTTCTCTCTCCGAGAGTAATTTTCACACCCCGCGCCTTATCGTTCTATGATTACTGTTACTCCACGGCGATTTTTCACCGTCTACGAAAAAAAAATCCCGGGCGCGCGTTCGAACTGACAATCCCAGATAATCTCGTAGTGAAATGCGGCTGCATCAATCTTTTTAAAATTACGATTTTCCACCTAGTTTCACTAATTCTTTTTCACCAACGGCTTTTCTCGCCCCGAGAGAAGAGAAACATTATTCTCGGTTACTGTTCAGCCTTAATTCCCCGAGTCGAAGCAGGGTATCATAATTATACGTCAAAATCCGATAGCCACAGGTTATACAACCTCGTTCTCGGCTCGTAAAGGAAAAAAGAGGGAAAATTAGTTTTTTCACTTGATATACGTACGCCGTATCATTACTCGAAAATCCATACAATTAAACAACACCACCAAGCACTCTACTATACATTTCCCTCGGACGCATAGCATCATTCGCATCTGAAACCGTAGTGGACGCTATTGCAATAAAACATAACCGACGCGCGTTTAGCTGCGTAGACGCAGAAGAAGAAGAATGACAAAAAAAGAAGTGTAACGCATTAGAGCGATAGGGGGTTGGCAGGGGGGACGCGCGGCGGCGAAGGCTATAATTAGCGACTAATTGATATTCGATGTTACCGACACCTGCCGACGCGGCTCTCTCGCGAGCGAGCCCTCCTCTCTTTGCTCGCGCTCGCGTTACCCCGCTGCGGGCCGACTGTTTGCGATGCCGTGTGCACCTCCCATCCCCCCTCTCCTTCCTGGGTCTTTGATCTTCTCGTTGCGCTCGGCCTCTGCGTTCTAATGTCCACTCGCTCGTGGGCTCTGATTCGCTTGATTTTCCTCCCTGATCATCCGATCAATCGATTTTTTCTTTTTTTTTCTTTTGAGGCAAAAATAATGGTTTATGTTATGTTGATTGAGCAAGGCGTTTTTTACACGCGGAAGATGGAATACATTTTGAATACCCAATGCGCATACTTAGAAACAGTTTTCCCTAATGCGCGCGTTAATGCTCGAACAATGCAGCCGCGTTATATACACTGTCAGAAGAGTTTCAGCAATGGATTGCTCCTGTTCTGACTGAACCGCTTGAAATGCATACGTATCGCATCTGAATTCTATTTCTATTGTAATTTAATACGCGAATATGCGAATTAGATTTACGAGCTTATAACCGAGAGGAACGCCGAACTTGTTGGGTTATCACAGGGAAAAGCGGGAGAATCGTGAGATAAATTTTTACCGGACCGTCGCGGATCAGCGTTTGAGAACAATCAATTTTCCGTAATCACATTTGCAATCACCTGCAAAGTCATAACGTTGCAACGTTAAGTTTTTAGTTAGGCCATTAATTATCGCTGATATATACCCGCGGCTGTGTGGAGAGAGAGATTTTTACTCGTATATTGAGAAAGAAAAAGTACATAATTTTACAAACTAAACTAGATTTTATTATAAATACACGAAATACCACTTATGGATAGGCACTCAAGGATAAGCATAAACTTGATATTCGCCAAAGCCGCGGAGTCGCTTGTGTTATCGGCATTACTTTACTTTAAAACTGCGAGCCAAGCTTACACGTTAATTTAATTGAATCTCCATTTTATCACTCAATTAAAGTATCTTTATGTTTCTGTTAAGATCTAGGGTCTTTCAGATGCTTTAAAGCGCAATATTTTATACCGTTTCGACTTTACATTTCACTCCATTAATATTAATTCATCATATTTTTACCGAACCGTTGTGCACTAATGGCATAACGTGTATCGATACTCCTCGATGTATACATAATTCATAACGGCGAGCTAATAATATACCCTTGAAATTTTTATCGAAGGCCCAAAACTTTGTTTTTCTCTTCCCTCAAATTGCATTCTCCAGAAGCGAGAGCAGGGCCAGTCGACAAAAACAGCAGTATAGACCCTCGGCAATTATCTAATTTCGCTTCACCATCAGCATTGGCCGGCGTCGCGCGCCCGGTGCGAAATTTCTTTTCTCCCCTTCTCCTCCTATCAAGCAGCAGTAGTAGTAGTAGTAGGAATGTGGAATCTCAACTCAGCAGCTCGAGGAATTCGAGTTTCTCTCTTGCGCGTCGCGACCGACGGGGAGGGAGTGGGGAGGAGGTAAAGTTGCTCGTACTCCCGACGAAAACTGTCGCGGTCGTCCGCAGGTCGATAGCTCTCGCAAGGAAAAATATCGTCCCCGCCACACGGCCAAGTCCTTGAGCCTACGACAATGCAACCTCGAAAGAAATTCATTAAACTCCCTCTGTCGATATTACGCAACGCGAGAGAGCCACGCTCCCCCTCGGCAGAGCAGCCCTCCTGCAGCCGCGGCTCTCGAAAGCAGCAGTCGCTGCGAGTCTTTAGCGGCAAGCAAAGGGAGTCCTCCCTGCTTTGGGCCCTCTCCCTCCCCTCTCTGGCGTTTCCTCGCGCGTTTTCAGTCGCAATAAGCGCTCTGGCTCTCGCGAGCCTTATTTTTCAATTAAGCGGTCGCTATGGCGATGACGTGCCGCGCGCGCCCGAGGAATTTTCGATGTAGCGTTATATAGCGCATGAATATAATTGCGCGCGTCTGTTATTTTAGCGTAGGAGGTTTGAGATTAATAAACCAGGTGGATGGATTATCAAATGGAAATATCTTACGGGACGAATCAATTTCCGCGAGAATTATGCGAGGAAAATGAAGAGAAGCGCTAGATTTTTTGTTTTGTTTTAAATGTCGAGAAAAGAAAACTGTAATGCGATATAAATGTGTTTTACGCTCGGGCACTTCATTAATTCTGGATATACCGTATAACGCGCGTTTAATAACGATAGTCTCTCGGAGCTCGAAGGAAGGCAACTTATGAAAACAACATTTCTCACTCGGATTATTAATTAAACAAATTTCTCCATCTCGAAGTCGTAAAGTATACGGGGGCGTCCCTCTCTCTCTCTCTCTCTCTCTCTCTCGTGGAAGAGGAGCTCGTTACACGAGTGCCACGCGCGCGCGCGCAAAAGTGCGCTCGTGAAAAATTACTTTGAGCGCGAGAGGGAGGGTGTGCGGGGGTAGAGGAAGAGAAAAAGAGAGCAGAGAGAGAGGGAAAAAGGAGGCCCCTTGACGCTGCTATAAAGCTTACTCTAGCCTGGCACTCTCGTTTTAAGCCAACGCTCTCTCTCTCTCTCTCTCTCTCTCGCGACTGTTCTTCATTTCGTTTCTCTCCCCCCCCCCTATCTCCCGTGGAATTTCCCCGGTTATGCCCCCCCCGCTACACTCCGCCCAATTCAGTCTCGTTTCATTCGCTTACGTTTCCCCGCGTATAACGCCGCGAATATTTCCCGCGCACGTTTATACGCGTAATTTTTATACCAACGCGTTTATTCGACGCCCTTCCTTTGCCGACTCGATATATACATATATACTCTATTGTGAGCTCTATACGTATTGTGGCTTCGCGGTATTTTTTTCTCTTTTTTATTCTGTTTAACTTAGTCGTCGATCGAACACGTGCGCGCTCCGCGTCAATATTTTCATATACACGGGTCTGCGTTTGAAAAGTGTATTATTCTTTAAATAAAAACAGTTATAAAAGAGAGACAGATATTTTCAAATAATCAAAAGTATCAGCTATTCAAAGTGTTTTTACGACGAAGCGTCAACGTAGACGGGCGTACTCCCTCGCAAAAGTAATCCTTAAAACACGAATCTTACAGTAATACACGCCAGCGTGTTTAAAATATCTCAGGGCAGCAGCAGCGGCAGCCCCTCATCGTGCCGAGACGCGAGAATTTCATCAATTAAAATACCTCATCTCTCCCCCGCTCGCACGACGAGGATAAAGAAGCGAGCGAGCAAGCCGAGAGAGACAGAGAGGATCAAGCCCCATCAATCTCGACGGGGCGCGCGCGCACACAGCTCTCCACCTGTCCCATCCCTATATCCCTCCATCTCTCTCACTCTAGCTGCGAACAAATGGAAATCAACTTTCTCTCCCCATAGGCGTGTGCGCGAAATTTCCGGAGCTGCTTCTTTGCCGAAGTCCGTAACCCCCTCCCTCCCTATACAGACGAAAGTCCAACCGACTTTCCTGTCACACGTATATAACACGAAAGAGCGCTTTCCACCGGACTCGATATATATTGACGTCGCTCGCGCGTCCCCGGAATTCCGCCGGCACACAAGTCTGCCTCTCTTTCCTCTGTGTTTTATCGCGCTAGGGTGAGAGCTTGCTGCAGATGGATCGCGCGCCGTCGGGCTAATGAGGGCTCGAGAGTGTGTTTTCCTCCCGAGGGACGAAAACACGTTAATTCGTTCGCGTTTAAGGGCCGTCGGGCCAAGAGTTTAAAGGGGACTTTCTTTTCGATTTCCTCTCCCTCTGCCCCCTCCTCCTCCTCCTCGCGTCTTACCACTATAGCCTCTCTCTGGCTGCTGACGGGGCTCTGTGTAGGCTGGGGGGGCTTCTTTGGAAAGTCGAGCCGAGGGAAAATATTGTTTTCAGCGTGGATTCTCGGGCCTCGCTACACGCGGACGATTTATCGGGGCTCTCTAAGGAGGGAGGGTTGGAAAAGAAATTTTTCTCGAGTGCCCCGATAAATTAGAGATTTTTCTTTGCTCCCCGTGGGCCGCGCGGAGATTAATTGAGATTATTCGGCGAGCCTGCGCTTGTCGGCCGAGCCGCACCGCTTCTCTTTTACTTCTTTTTAATGATCCCTCGATAGCTTTTTTTATCTCATTTCGTGTCTCGGAAAAGCAATTTTTTCATTATTATACGATTAATCGATTAATTTCGGTACAAGACGACATTGCGATTTAAAAAAGGAATTCAAAAGACGATCGACCGATCCGTCCGTTCCACCACCGAAAAACACATCGCAAAGCCAAGAAAGTCGTGTAGCTAATTCACGCCCGTCGTAAGTTCGCAGAGGCGCCGTTACAAGCCGTCTCTTGGCGCGTCCGCGCGAAAGAGCCCATTACCAAGCCAATAACAATTCCAGTCGCGTCCCCAAGCCCGGGCACACACACACACACTCGTCATCATTTCTCTCTCCTTGGCCTCTCTTCCCTCTCGTCTCTCCCACCCAATTCCCACGGGTCGCAGCGAACTCTCGTCTCTCTCCCACGCAGATATATCCGCCGAAACCGCGACGAGCGATGTAAAAGAAAAACGTGTCGGGCCGAAGTGGAGGGAGGCCGTATTTACGGTTACGAGGCGCAAGATAGCGGGATGAGATTGGCAGTATCGAGCAAATATAAGCCCCGGAGAGAGTCCCTTTATTTCGCTCTCCGCTTTAAATGTCGAAGGTCGCTCCGGAGCGCGAGCGCCCAGCTGAAAAATATAAGGGGGCCAAACGGCTGAGCGACGCGCGCGAGCTGAGATGTACTGTACATAGAGAATAAAGAGGGGAAAGGAGAAAGAGGTAAAAAAAGGGACACACGTGCATCCTCGGGAGAGGGGCTGTTTTAACGCCTTTTCGGCTTGGCGAGGAAAGGAGAGCAGGAAGGTTTGTGCGCTGGAGTCATCGCCGTGTCTCCAGCCGCGTCCGAAGGCTTTGCTTGCTCGGCTTTTGGGCACAGGGATGGGGCGGATCGGCCGTTTACCCGCGCTTATTGTGTGCGTCCGAGGGCCTTTGACTATCCGGAGGGCGCGCGCTGCTTTATGGACAAGCACGTTTCACTGGAGTTCCTTCCTTTTTTTTCCAAAAAGTTCTCGTATTTTTCTTTCGGCTCGACGGCACTCGTTCTCTGGAATTATGTAAAAGGATGGGTTAAAAAAAAGAAGGGCCTAAAGGAAAATGGTACGGCGTGCGATCGAGTTTGCCTAGGCCACCGTGTCCGTGGAATTTAAAGCTTAAAAGGATCATTAAGATTCAATATTTAAAAACGTTTATTTTATATTTATTTTTTCCCCCTTGGTTAAAAAAAAAGAGAAAGACGCACACTCTCGAATTTATTTTCCCCGAAAGGAACGTGACGGCGTGACAGGAGCCTTAGCGACGTCGAAATTTAAATTACAAGCTGCCAAAAATCTGGCTCGCGCGCCCTCGGAGAAGAAGCAGCACGTGAGCGGTGCTCTCTCGTCAGCAACTGCAGCAGCGCGCAGGGCACAAGTGTATATAGCCGGAGGAGGAGTGGCGGCTACAGGCCGCTGTATAAATTAGCTGAAAAGACGAGACACGATGGGCTCTACGGTAGACAGGTATCTCCGCCGGTTAAGGTCGTGAAAACGATCGACAGACGCGCGCCTCGACTGTCTCTTCCTCTCGGCCGACTCCTGCTCTCTCTCCCTTATGTGCCGGTAGCCTGTAGAGCTACTCTCGGCAGGTTAACTTGTTCCTGGTGAAACTCGGGATTTTCTAATTGATTCTCTCGATGGTAAACACTTTTTTTCTCTCGCCAACGCGTTTTTTTTTCTTTTACTTGACGTTCGTAGATAAACTAGTTGATCGAGGATACGAGGTTTTTTTGCTTAAGCTCAGAAAGATCGGGTTAGGTATTTGGTAATAAGATGTAATGCCCGAGCATTCGGTCGTTCTCGGAGCAAATATCAGGCTATAAAGGCACAAATAAACCATTGATTCCTATAATTTTCTTTCGATTTATGTACCTCGACGTGTGTAATTTCAGTCTCTTTAGTAAACTCTACTTTATGATTCCACCGAACTCGTAATTTTAACACACATCAAGACATTCCCGTTAAAGACGAAGATTATAAAAAAAAAAAAAAAAAAAACGAAAAGCTGGCAGGCAGTTTCATCAAGAGCGCTATAGGGTAATGTCGTTAAATTGAAAAATAATTCAGCTGGCCGAGGGCAATTAACGTCCAATACAATAATTAAAGCCAGAGACTGACTCGCGAATCGAATACCTCGCGTGCCATTAGCCGTGTAATCTCGGTGCTAAGCGCTGAAAAAGCCATCTAACTCCACGGAAAACCTCGCGCGAGAGAGAAAAGAGCAGTCGATAACCATCGCAGGTGTAATTGAAATATTTCAAGATTTATCGAGCCCGATGAGGAGCAAAAAAAAAAGAGTATAACAGGCCCGACGACGAGTCTAACGCGGCGGGACAGGCACGCGCGTCCGCATAGCTAGTCGTCCGCTTTCCTTCCTGCTCTCTCGCGCGCGCGTCTGCGCTGGCGTTTCTATTTCGGCGGGCAGCGCGTGCTTCACCTATGTGGATCTCTTTCTCGCGTGTGTCGTCTGTGCGCGATCGGCCGCCGACGACGACGAAGACGACGATGCTGAATGAGCCGGGCTTGGACCAGCGTCAAACGCTATTCGGGGACGCTATGCGGATCGAAATAGTTCCGACTCTATACCCCCCCCCGCAACTTGTTTATGTAATGACGTTTTGCGGCGGGTGTCGTTGTGTTTTTTTTTAGGAACTGGGAATTGCGAGATCTCGAGGGTATTTTGACCACGACGGAAGTCGGATCTTTTTTACTGTTTTGATTACGGAAATTAGTTGAACTATTGTAAAACGCGGCTGTCGCGATGAAATGCGCGCTAAACAGAATGTATTTAGCGAGCGAAACGTTCTTCCCACTCGGCAAACAAGCGACGACAATGGAACTCTAGCGCCCGAATGGAGAAAAAACGCCTCTCCGCGCCGCTCTCGAGCGTAGGCTATCATCTTGACAGACGTGTTATATCCCCCTCCTGACATCTGAATTTAACACCGACTCTCTCTCTCTCTCTCTCTCTCTCTCTCTCTCTCTCTCTCGCAAGGCTATTCCGCCGTCGTAAGAATACCGCGATCGAGAAAAAGAATCTCTAGCCAGGCCAACCTTTCGACAAACAAAAAAGGAGGCGGAAAAAAAAGAGCGAGATCTCTCTCGAAATGCGCGCACGAGAGCGCGGATGAGAAGGCGGCCCCTCTGCACGAGGCATCAACACGTCTGGCCGACTAGTAGTACAGAGGCGCAAGAGAGAGACAGAGAAGAGACGTATACACGCGGCTGAGAGAGGAGAGAGCGCGTGCTTTTCTCGCCCGCAGACCGCGTGGCAACTCTTCGTTCTCTCCTCTCAGCCAGCCTCCCTCTCCTCCCCTCCTCTTCGCAGACGACGAAGACGGGGCCCTTGCTGAATTTATTTATAAAACTCGACGCGAAGCCACTGCTCTCTTCGCCGTCCGACGCATCTTTTTTTGCTGCCGCCCCAGCTGAAGAGTCTACTTCTACCCTGCCCCTCCGCCTAGCATTCATCACGGTTTTTACTATTCCCCGTGCAATTTTCTTGCTCCAGGCTTTATCGATATTATAGGCGCACAATTTTATAGATCCGCCCAGCGCTTCTTACTCCCCCTTTGTTTCTCTACATTTCTCCACTTTTACTCGTTCACTATAACTCGACCCTCCGATATGCTTCTTTTTTTTTCTTTCGCAGACACTCTTTTTTGTTACATTGGAGACCGTCCTGGTCTGACAGCGGAACAAGGGCGATACGATACAAAACGAGAGTATCTTTTTTTTCAGCCGAAAATCGCGGCCACATTTTCTCACCGGAGCAGGCCCTATCGCTCGATAAGTTTTAATTAGAATTTAAAGAGCCTGCGAAAATCGTGATTTTCGGCTTATCTCTCCGGTCGGGCTCTCGATTGCTCGATTCGATATAGGATAGGAGAAACGTTCGGCCCGAGTTCTGCACTTGACTCGAAGTTTTATCGGCGCTCGAGTATAATAACATTCTAAATTTCACTCTCGCGAATACGTCCTCCCTCTCTCTTTCCCTTGAGCACACGTTAATTTCATGCCACTTAAAGCGCGAGTCTCGCGTATAAAACCTGAGACTTCTGTTTCTGCGTATACATAAGGTGGCGCACGCTGAGGAATTTAATAAAAAAGAGCTTTTTTTATCTTCAATTCGACGCGCCGCGGGTGAGAGAGACGAAGACGTTTGCTATGTTATGCTAATGCTCGACATGACACCCGCTGCTATAGCCCCAGCCGCTATATAATTTGCAAATTTTACGGGACAATTTTAAATCGGATTAAGCAATTCAAAACGACGGCTGTGCTTGATTGATTTAGCGGGGAGAGCTGATCGGAGAAACATTTGGCGCGCTTGGAGAGATGTTTGCATGTGGAATGGGGGGGAATGTGTGTGTTTGTATGTGTACAGCAGAGAAATGTAGAAAAGTGTCGGTGAAATGGTCGGGCTATTTGCATGAAACAGGTCAGTTGGCGAAGGCTGCATTTTCTCGGCGCGCGAGGGGAGCCGAGGTGGACGGGGGGGCTTTCGGTTAATTATAACCCTAAAATACAATTTCAGTTTGTTCGGAATAAACATCGAGGAAAGCCGTTGAATTGATATTTGTTGGGTAGTAAATGTAATTTACGAGTGTAATTAAATAATTTTTTATCCCACGCGGCGGCATCGACATAATAGCAGCTCCGTTTGTTTCTTTTATTTTTTTGTTGCCCCCCCCCCCCTCTCTCGCCTTGCTCGTTTGAAATCCAAAAAGAAAGCGTGCCGGTTTAGATATGTTTGTATTTCTTATCGCGAATAAAAATCGTGTGTATTAGATCGTAAAAACGCTTAACGAATTTATCGGGGAAAAAACTCGTTTGACAACCATACGGCTCTTTTTTCGACATTTCATTCGGCTTTCTCGCGAAGTCTGAAAAGAAAAAAAACAAAAGTGTCCCTACAGCGACAGCTAATTAAAATAAACCCTTTGCCAAATCAATTTCAAACAATCCTTTCTTCTTCTGAAAAGAAGCCACGCTCGATTCGAGTGTAAAATAATATCGAGAGCACGCGGTGTTCATAAGCGTCTTGAAGCCGCACTAACGACCTTACTCTTATCAAAATATTAAAAACAGCATCGGCAATTAAATTTCTCCTTATTTATATCAGTCATGAGGGGGGCAGCCGTAAAGATCGAGACAAAGATTCAACCGCACGTATATACGCTCGCACACTTACGCACGCATAATCGCGCATGCTGCCTGCATTTATCATCCGAATGCAATCTAATTTTAATCTGCCTCTCCCCCCTCTCCTCCCCGTCTTATACATCTCTTCGGACGAGCGAGTCGCATCTCGCTCTTGCCATCTCTCCTTCCATTCGGTCGCCTCCGCACGTGCGTTTTGTTCTTCTATATACCCATCTCTCGCGGTATATACTTTCTCTCTCCTTCCGCTTGCGCGTTTCCTTTTTCATTTATCCCTGATGGCTCTTTTTCCCCGTTTCCGCGCTCTCCTACGTACACAAGTCAGTTTTACGATTACGGGGACGTATAGGAGCAACTCGAGGGCCAAGTTAGCTCTCTCGTGGTCCCCCCTTCTTTTACGAGGCTCAGCTCCCGCGAGAGGGCTGACCAGTTTTTCAATCAGCCCCGAAAAAAAATAATAAAATTCCCTACTTTATAACTTTTTGCACAGCTCGCAGCCATTCGATTTTACTCCATGCTTACTCTCGCGCGCGCGTCAAGCCGGCAAACATGCAGATCAACACACAGACACACGAGCCGGTTAATTCCGCCCCGCGCGCGCGCAGCCATTGCCGTTACGTAAGTCGCTGCTCATCTTCTCTCTCAGCCCTACTCGCTCCCCTTTCCCCCGAAAATAGCGCGCGAACGCAGAGAGAGCCGATGCTGCTCTCGCTGTAAACGGCGCGCCGGCTGGTCCGTATCGCTTTTTCTCTCCGCTCTCGTTTCTTTAGCTCCGCGACGCGTCGCTATACAGCGTGTGTGCTCCTTTTTTTTTACTCCTCCCTCGTCGCTGTATTCCCCGCGCGACGCGCTTTCGTCGCCCCTGTCATAATGACGCTTTACGAGGGATCTGCCACGCGCTCGCCAGACTATACGCTCGCGCCTACTCGTTTGTAAGAGGGCGATAAACCTCGTGGTTTTTCTCTTTTACTGCCCGGCTGTTTTGGAGAGGGAGAGAGTTTTGATACAAGATTAAGATGTTTTTGACGACTGCGACAAATTGGTCCTTTTTTTGTGCCCTCTCTGTTTCTGCTTTTGGACATTTTTTTTGTCTGCGGCTTGTGTAGAAATTGTCGTTGGTAATTAAGAGCTTATGGAGGTGGGAAATTAAAATCGTGCCTGGCGTGCGCACAGTTTTTCTATACCGATCAATTAGGTTTAATATTTTTAGTGACTTACCTGTATATGCGTGGTATACCCAATTAATATAATTTTAATAAACATTACGTGGAATGTAGTAAAAATGACCGACTATTACTGTTATTATGTCATTAATAATTGACTTGTGTATTAATTAAGCTCGAGGCTGAGGTATCCTGTGATGATCCTCTTTTTGCCAAGTCGTCTCAAGAATAATTTTTCTCAAACTAATAGTTTGCTTCTTTTTTGTCTGTTGCAGGTGCGTATATTTCATTATCCATTGCTGTTCTATCTTCACCAACCGTAAGTATCTCTAAGTCTTTTGCTGATAGACCATACGAGCGATTAATGAAAAAAAAAAACAAAATACTTATTGAGATGCGCAAAAACGATCGCGTTTAATGGTGCACGGCCTTAGGCTTTTATAAAGACAAGTTAACATCGGGTTTAAATGGCAAAATAATTATCGCCGAACGCGAAGATGCTAATTATGAAATACCTGGAAACATATTTTAAATGAACGATAATCTTGTTAGTTTTTGCATTAAAATTATCGCTTTACGATGGATGTACCATCCTCAGAACGTATGTGTGTCTTTCTTTTTTTTACGTATGGAAATACAAATTAGTCGAGGATATGCGTGGGATATTAAACGTGTTTTTAAGCAACATAAAGCTAGTTAATGGCTTAAAAAACGTCCTGCCGCCAGTAGTGAGGACTTCGAGTGCCGCGAGGTGCATTAATCATTATAAAAAATTTTCCCCAAGCAACATTCTTTCCGAGAACGATCCTGCCTTAACCAAATCCTGCAATCTCACTTCAGCTTTTTTTCTACTACCGCTATACTACGGCAACTTGTTACCTTCACCGGCGCTTCCGCAAGCTCCATCCAAGCCGACTGTTATTAAGAAAGTTATGCAGGCCATAAAAGAGCAGAAAAAAAGTAAGAACAGCCGAGATAAAAATGTTTAGACTCCCGCAAGGCAAATGCGAAAGACCATTTCCAAGTTTAAAGTCGCACACGCCCCCCTTGGGCGATAGAGAATCGAATCTTAGGTAACCGGAATCGGAGGAATAAAAAAGAACTAGGCGAAAATACCTGCAGCGTTAAATAACAAACGCTAAACGCAGCGCAAAGGGAAGCGCGGCCTGCGCAAAGGAGAGAGAGAGGAAGCCCAAGACTACCGGAGCTAGCAGACGGCTCGTTAATTTCGGATTTATTCGCGGAATCGCGCTGCGCCTGCAGCGGGTATACTATAGCGCGAGAGAGAGAGTACGCTTGCGCCTATAATTTAAGCCGCGCGTCCCCGTCGTAAACTGCCTGTCTCTCAGACTCGCCCATTCAGTTCTAAAACGCGCGCAAGCGAGAAGAGGACGAAGAGGAGAGAGAAGGTAAAGAGATGGGTGGGGGAGAGCGAGGCCGAAGTAAGAATAAAGTCGCGCGCAAAAACGGTCGGCGTAGCCCAGAAAAGGAGTCGCGCGAGAAAATGGAAAAACGAGCGTTCAAGCCGAGGAAGGAAGAAAAAAAGAAGCTAGACCGCTCGGTGAGCAAGATGAACGGGGGGAGGGTAAGGCCGAGCGGGTTAATGGGCGCGCATGCAGGAGGGGTGTGCCTCTCTGCAGCGGGGAACGAGATTCCGAGTCTCGTTCGGGCTGTTGGCTCGTTTGTTAATATTCACTTACAAGCCGCTTCGGGTCTTGCCGCGAGCGCGCGTTACGTTTCTTTCTTTTTTTTCCGTCCCTCTTTGCTCGCCTGCTCTTTACACGGATTTCAATTATTAAATAAACGCCCGAGTTTGCGCATCAGCCGGGGGTGAGTGTATGAAATATATCGGATGATATTTTACCAAAAACTACCTTTTTGACAAAAGGTGTAAATTTTACGGCAAGTTTGAAGCATCGACGTTCAAACTGTGAAATCATAAACATACGGCAAAGTTTATATAAAAAATATGATTAGATTATTTGAAATTGCGTGTTCATCTCTTAGTAAATATAAATATTTCTATAAATTATCATAAATATAGAATTGGACACGCAAGTTCAAGTAATCTAATAAAAATTTTTTTAATAGTTAAAATATAAACTATGCCGTATGTTTATGATTTCACAGTTTGAACGTCGATGCTTCAAACTTGCCGTAAAATTTACACCTTTTGTCAAAAAGGTAGTTTTTGGGATCTATTTACTGAATTTTTACTGTATCGATGAAAATTACAAATTGCTAGTAATTTCAAACATAATAAAAAAATGAATCTGATATAAATATTTATCAACATAAATACAATTCATAAATTTCAATCTCATATATTTTAAAATACAACATAACCAAAAAATGTATGTACAACGATGAAATTGTAGAGATAATAAATTCATTATATCTACTTATCATAAACACTATCATTGATGTTGTTGATTATTAGCTTTCAAAAAAGATTTTAAACATACCTTATAAATAACCACCAAATCCTCCACCAGATCACCGAACAAAATGACCCACTGTTTTGGTTCAAGAAAGAACCAATGATTGCAGAGTCCAATAAGTTATTCGACAAAGTAGTTTGTATTAGTAATGTATAAAAATAACGTAAGAAATTTTAATTTTTATTTATTAAATGTTGCTCTAATATTATATGAAATATTATTACATAGAAATTATTACTATGAATGACAATTTTTAAAATTACTTTAATAGTTTTTATTTTTACGTTAGAATAAAAATTATTAGAAATAGAGTAAAGTACGTCATAAGACAAGTATACGCTTTCGTTATTATAAATTATAGTAATTTTTGTTAGAATAAAAATAATTTTTACTGAGCGATTTTTTTCAGTGTACGTAAATAAAAGTACGCTAAGACTGTACATTATTTAATCCTTGCGATTTACAACGTATAGTTTTTCGTGAAATAAAATAATACGATAATTTATGAAAATCAAGTCACAATTTTATTCGCCAATTTGTGCCGTTTTGAAAATTTACAAATTCTTTTCTTGCTCCTCCTTGATCCAATCCAAGTGGACTGCCAGAATCTCCCTGTTGAATTTTCGTAACGATTATAAATAAGTTAACGCCTGCAAAATTTTTTTAATAAAAAATCGATAATCTATAATTCTAGACTTACATTGCAAATACCTTGGCCGCGATGAGTGAAGGTGCAAAGTTTTTGGTGACCGTCCAAGTGTCCAGCTATGAAATCGCAAGTTTTTTCGTCTATTAAACAAGTAGTGAAATACTGCAATTTGTCGGGCAGCTGTTTTAGTATGCTCGTCTAGAATGGATTATAAATTTGAAATGTACAATAATGATTAGTGCGACTAATTGTTATCCAATCGTATGTAGATAATAAGCTTACGTCGCTTCTGCCCCAGCCAGAAAAAATAGCCGGATAATTGTTTTCATCGATATCCTCGAAAGCCAATTTCAAAGGTGCTGCGAAATCGTCGAATTCAATGCTGTTTTCAAGGGTGACCAGACCAATGTCGTGGTTCGTCTCGGGTCTGTCGAATTTCGGATTGATGACGATTGACTTAGCCTTATAGATCTTTCCACCTTTGCTCAACAGGTTTGATCCAACGACGGCATAGATATTGCTGGCTTCTTCTCTACAAACGTATACGATCTAATGATTTATAAAAATTCATCGGCAACAAATAAATATGATCGTGTACTGTATTGAAATAAAACAAATTACTTGTCAAGACAATGAGCAGCAGTTAAAATGTGACGCTCGCTGATGATCGATCCACCGCAGAAGTGAGATTTAGTCGTTTCTCTACGGAGCGATGCCATGTA